>JAPCYS010003520.1:0-97203 GCA_028641055.1 Alopecurus myosuroides
TGACACTAGTGCTCCAGATCCAGATGATCCCGACACAAACCAATATATGTATGCTCTGTAGTAAATTACTTAGTTCATTTTCTTTCCATGCTTTACATTTATTTCTGTTTGCTCCACATGCTTTTCATTTATTTCTTATTTGCCTCAAATGCTTTATATTAATTACTAATTGGTTTAATGTTTGTCATTGCAGGCCACAGCAACATGGTAGGACCCAGAGCAGGCAGGAGGACCCCCTTGGGCGAGCCCGAGTCGTCCAGGGGCGGCAGAAGGGGCACGAGGAAGGGGCGGCCGATCGACGCGGTGTACCAGGAGTCCCTCCGGCAGGAGCAGGAGCGGAGGGCACAGGAGGGAAGCGGCGGAGGTTCCAGAACCGCCGCTACGTCGACTAGGACCGACAGTACTAGGAGGAGGAGGCAGAGGACGGAGGGGGAGACTGGCCGAGGGAAGGAGGTCATGGTGGAGGAGCCGCAGAGGCACGAGCAGGACATGGAGGAGCAGGAGAGGGAGCAGGAGGACTATCTCCCACCACCTGATGGCACGGAGGAGGACGACGAGGAGGAGGAGGAGGGGGGAGAGCAGGAGGTCACCAGCAAGGTGTACCTGCGGGGTCCGGTGTCGCTCCCAAACGACGTGCCCACCGCGTCTCGACCTTTGCTTCAGCCACAGGGCACCGGGTAAGATTTATAGTAATTATATTTTATTTCGCGCTACTCTGTCTATTGTTTTACAATTATTCTTGTATTTTGCATCATACATCTATTGTAAATATTGGAACTAATATTTTTTTGCTCTCTGATCTTACAAACAGGTTCAAGAGGCTCGGTCCGGGGCGTAGCGTGTCGCACGTCCTGGGTGCTCTTCTCAAGACCCACTACCCCGGGATGGTGTCACGCGGTGATGGCACTCCAGCAGTGCCAGCTGTTCGCTGGTTGGACTACAAGCTCGGCGCGGACATCACCCACGGCACCAAGTATGAGGCCGTGCTCCAGGATTTCTGGGTAAGTAAAAGCTACCATATTTCCTGAACTACATCTCATCGAATGAACTAACACCACATCTTTTGTTTAATTGTAGCGGTACTTTCGATGCGCTGAGGGGCAGGAGGAGGTGTCCCGGAAGATCCTCACGACGAAGGCGGTCAAGGCGGTGACAGACATGCTCTACGAGGCCCGTATCGCCGCCGTGGTCCGGATCGAGGCGACGAAGGGGTTGGTCTGCGAGAGGAAGAACGCCATCAAGAAGTACCCCTCCGCCCAGGAGTATAACTCGGTAAAATTGCTTCTTCTTATTCCTCATGCATGTCAAACACTTGTACTTTTTGTTCATACATACTAACCTCGTAATCTTTTATGTAGGCGAAGCCTACCTGGTGCGCCCACCACGCGGATGCGTGGTCCCAGCTGTCCCACATGTGGGACTCTGACGCGTGGAAGGCCAAGAATGCCGCCGGTAGGAAGAACCGGCTCCTGGTGAAGTCCTATCACCATCAGGGTAGCCGGTCTGTTTCGGGCTACGCCGAGATCTATGTAAGTGCAATTTCTTTCTGCAAGTTCTTCATGCATTCTTACTTATGGGTGGAACAATATGTGCTCTTCTAACCGTGTTATTTTCTATTGCAGGCGGCTCACAATAAGGTGGCGGAGCCAAACTCCTACCAGGCCTTCTTCATGGCGAAGGTGGCACCCGCCAAGCAGGCGAAGCCATATGATCCCAACCTCGGAGAAGAGGCGTATGGTAAGCCCACCGCTGAGCGCAAGAAGAACTACGACGGCTCCTTCAAGGGCAGGGAGGGGGAGGACGCTGACCCGAGCTCCCAGGACTTTGACCCGTTCCTGGTCATGGTGTCTGGGGGCGGGAAGAGGCACGGACGGCCTTCTGTTGGAGCGAGCGCCTTCCCCGTCGAGACCGAGAGCCTCCCTGCCATCAAGGCTCGGGCGACGAGCTCCAGCCTCCCGATCCTGAGGCGCGACGAGCCTGCACGTGACTTAGCTACGGTTAGTTTTGTGAACCTTTCATTTATTCTTTTTGCATGGTTTCGTCCTAACAACTACAAACCATGTCACCTGAATAGGAGTTGGCGGCGATGCGGCAGCAGGCCGAGGAGCAGCGGCGGGATGCCCAGGAGCAGCGGCAGCTGGTCGAGGAGCAGCGGCAGCTGGCCGAGGAGCAGCGGCAGCTGGCCGAGGAGCAGCGGCGCCAGCTCGAGTTGCAGCGGCAACAGATGGAGGAGCAGGTGAGGCAGATGGCAGCGGTGCAGATGCAGATGTCGTGGCTAGCGGTGAGTTTCATTCAAATTGCATAGTAGCGGTAGTCTTCTCGGCTATTACTAACCCGGTTTCTAAAACATACTATGCAGTCGCAGATGCCGCAGATGCCGCAGATGCCGCTTATTGGAGCCGGAGCCGGAGCCGGAGCCGGACAGATGGTGATTCACCAATCACCGAACGCTACCGTAAGTTAACATTTCCTTCTAACTTGTATCATGTCCTTCTAACTGGTGTCGTTTCCGTATAACTTGTATAATTTCCTTCTAACTTGTATCATTTCCTTCTAACTGCTTGCAGGGTACTGGTGCCTCTGCCGCGGGGTCGAACGCATCGCCCATGTCCACTACCGCACCTCAGCCACGAGAGCAGACAGGAGCAGAGTGGTGAGTTTGCTAAACCTACTATATTCCGCGTCAAAACTTACTTTCATGTCTCACTTAGACTTAGATCCATCTGTCGACTTGCTACTCGTCAGGTTTGCCGAATTTCTTGCTTCACTGCCTGAGTGGTGAGAGTGCAAAGTTTGATGTCTATGTCAATTATGTGTCATTTTGCATTCAAATGTTTCCATTCTCATGTCAATGTCGCTTTCTCTCATGTTCTAGATGGATTGGAGCTCGGAGGGGACATCGATGGCATCAGGACTTCCCGGATGTTTCCATTTATCATGCAACATCGATGTAATGATGAACCCATTGTAAATAATGATGGTATGGATGCTATGAATGATATTTGTGCTATTATGGATGATTTTGTGCCGTTTCGATGCATTTTGGATGCAATTTGGTGTTGCTGTGATGATTATTGAATGTTATATCTATTGTGCAGTGTATTCTGTGATTTTGAACTGTAATGTTGAATGAAAACAAAAAAAAAATTCATTTTTTTGACCTCTTTCCCGTGTGCTTGCACACGGCAAAGAATTTTTTCACTCTTTGCCGTGTGCAAGCACACGGTAAAGAGGCCACGTGGAGCAAGCCTGTACGACCTGGCATTTTTGGCAACTCTTTACCGTGTGCTTGCACACGGCAAAGATCTCTAAATCTTTCCCGTGTGCAAGCACACGGTAAAGATTGCCACGGATGACAAGATGGTGGGAGGGCCAGCGGGGCCCATCTGTCAGTCTTTCCCGTGTGCAAGCACACGGCAACGAATTTTGAATCTTTGCCGTGTGCTTGCACACGGGAAAGACTGACAGGTGTGGCCCACGGTGGGTTGAAAAGGTGGGCCCAACATGTCAGTCTTTGCCGTGTGCAAGCACACGGCAAAGATTCAAAATTCTTTGCCGTGTGCTTGCACACGGGAAAGACTGACATGTTGGGCCCACCTTTTCCCGTTCCCGTTTCGTGCGCGGCCAAGTGTGTGTGGGACCCATTTTTATCTTTACCGTGTGCCACGACAATATGCACACGGGAAAGATTTTTTACCGTGCAATTATCTACCGTGTAATCTTTCCCGTGTGCCACGACGAAAAGCACACGGGAAAGACTTTACCGTGCGTTGTTTTCCCTTTACCGTGTGCTTCTGGCACACGGGAAAGGGGTTTTCTCCCGTAGTGATGAGTGTAACCTGATTGTACGAAGAAGTGAAGAAACGCTACTGTAATTTTTCTACCTGTTTCTGAACTTCGGGACAAACGGGATTACCGAACCCGAACTATCGGGAACCCGAATTTTCGGCAATCAGTTTTTGGCATTAAAATTCGGGAGTCATTTTCTCCATCCCGAAATAATTTTTTCCCGAATTTCCCGACCCGATATTTCGGGAAAACCCGAATGCCCAGCGGCACCGAGACCCTAGAAATCAATGGACTGTGCCAGCTGACCCCGATCGCATATGCAGTTGGGGAAAGTCGAATCGAACGGAATCGTCGATCGGCGTTAAAGTCGTCCCAAACTGCCGTAATACCGGGAGGCCGGCTTGCGGGCTTGAGGTGTCTTCAGCAGTCTGCTGCGGTGGTCAGCAAAACGCACTCGAGTTTACTTCTACCCGTACCCAGCTGAGCTGCCAGCCTGCCAGTCAGCATTCAGTTAAAATGACGCACTAGTAGTGGTTACGGCGCGGCAGCGGTTACAGTTTCTGCTTGCTTACTTTAACCTAAGGCTTGCTTCCTCCCTGAAGCTCTTGACCGTTTGAGCAAACTCTATGAAGCCGATGAACACCACAAGTTCTTTGGGCTTGATCTCGAGTACACTGCCAATCAAAAGGATGTGGCCGTCATCCAGATTGCTTACAAGGAAACTGTTCTGGTCTTCCAATGGGCAAGGTACGCACACAATCTCTTGTAGTATAGTTGTTGCATTTTCGATTTGTTGTTGCATTGAAAGAATACACTTGTTGCAACAATATCTAACATGTGTTCCATTTTTGTTGTTGCAGTAGTGCAAAGAAATGTCCAGAACTTATGGATTTTCTTGTCAACAAAGGTTTCGACTTTTGTAGCGTCGATATCACAAATGACCAGCAGAAGATGATGCGCACCTGGAATATTGAGATACCTGAAGACCACTACATTGATCTTCAGGACTTGATCCATTTTGATGAGCTGGACGGGCACAAGACCGGGATGGCTCAGATGGCAACTGCCTTCATCCACCACGACTACAGAACGATGAAGACTTGTTTCCCCTCGAGGAATCACAACTATTGGGGGAAGAACCCACTTGACCTAATCAATCTCGAGTATGCAGCAATAGATGCATATGTTGCGTTCGAGTTGTTCCGCATCTACTCTTCGGAGCTCGAGTAGATGGTTGTTTGTGTACCGCTATGTTTGCATTATTGGAGACTTTATATATGTAGTACTACTATTATGTAATGGATATATGTCCTATATTATTTCTTTTAATTGCGTATGCGTTTAAGTACCGATGTGTTTAAGACTAACTCCTTTGCAAAATATTTGAGAAAACGAGTGGAAAACATGGAAAACATAAGGTTACTTAAATGTCTCAAAACCTTGCGAGAGAAGAAGACTAATGAAATGGCTCAAATAAAATCAAGGGTTAAAAAGGATATGATGCATTCATAAGGCTGGAAAATAGAAGAGATTTAGAAAAGGGGAAACAAAAGATTTCCTAAGATTAAAAGATATGACCACTTAATCAAGATGCATTCATAAGATGGTTTTATTTTTCTGAATTTTTTGATATATTATTTGTATTTTTAAGATGGTAAAATGAATTAGTTTTATTTTTCTGAATTTTTTGATATATTATTTTTATTTTTAAGATGGTAAAATGAATTAGTTTTATTTTTCTGAATTTTTTTGATATATTATTTGTATTTTTAAGATGGTAAAATGAATTAATTTTATTTTTCTGAATTTTTTGATATATTATTTGTATTTTTAAGATTTTAAAATGAATTAGTTTTATTTTTCTGAATTTTTTAGAAATAATACAAATTAAAAAGTTAATGTGTATTTATTTATTCAAAATTATTATTACATCATTACTTTTGTTTATTAAAAGATTTATTTGAAATTCAAACAATAAAAAAATGTGGCATCGACCAACATGTTAATAGAATTGATATGATACTAGTATCATATACATGCGTGCGAAACACTTGGATGCGGGACGGGATGGAACTCGGAAGTTAAGCGTGCTAGTGCTAGATTAGTGGGAGGATGGGTGACCGAGCGGAAAGTTTGACCACGAGTAAATAATTTGACTAGATATAATTGTAGTTAGACACTAAGCAAATAATAAAAATTCTGAAAAAAAGGGAGTGAAAATTGGAGTGAGAAATAATTAGAAACCCAAATGAATTAAAAAAATAACGAAATAGCCCGTAGTCCCGGTTCGTGTTACAAACCGGGATTAAACCTCCTCCGTCCCCGGCACACGCCAGCCGCCCACGTGGACGGGTCTTTAGTCGCGCATATTTAGTCCCGGTTGCACGGTCGGGATTAATGGCCTTTGCGAACCGGGACTAAAGGCCTATTTTCTACCGGTGCTTCTCAGCTCGGCCTGGCTGAGGACTGTTTTCTGTATGAGGTGGGTTTGGCCCGGGGGCTAAAACCAGGCTACCAAACAACCAAAAATTGGGTGAGGAGAGATTTTCTGAGTTGAACCGGGCTACCAAACACGCCCTTAAACGAGAAGAAACGGCTGTCCAGCCTGTGCCCACTGCCCATGCTGGTGTTGTGTGCGCGATCACTATTCCTCGGTTATTGCGGTTCCGCCTCGCACCTACGATTTCGCAAACGGGCCGACCCATTAATATATATTTGTAAATAGAAAAATAGAACACTTGAAAGGGTGGAGGGGAAATCGAACCAAGAGCTTTTCATCGGGATGACATGCGGCACCCACCAGACTATGCTACCGTTCTTGCACAGGTTCTCCTATTTAGCATTTTATTGTTTCGCTTCTCCCATTTTCTTTTCTAACTCTGTTTTTCTGTGTTATTTCTTTCTTTTCTGTCTTATTATTTGTTTTTAGTTTTATTTTTCTTTTTATTCGAAAATATTCATTTTCAAATTTGTTCTAATTTTTAAAATGTTCAAATTCAAAAATTGTTCGGATAAAAAATGTATAAATATATAATTTATTCAAATGAAAAAAGTTCACATTATAAATTGTTCAAATTTGAAAATTGCTTATATGTAAAGAAGACATTATATTTGAAAATCGTTCAAACTTAAAAATTGTTCATATTTTTTATAGAAAAAATGAAAAAAAAAATTATTTCAAAAAATTGTTTACCTCCTTCAAAAATTGTTCACCATTTTAAAGTTGATCATTTAAAAATTTGTTCACAGATTAAAAAAAATTCTGCATTTCAATTTTTTTTCACCATTTTAATAATAGTACATTTTCAGAATTGTTCATACATATTTCTTTTGGAAAGTGAACGGATTTTAAAATCTGAGCACTTTTCATGTTTGAACATTTAAAAAGTTTAGTTCTATTTTCTTTTAGAAATAATGGATACGCAAAAATGTAAAGAAAATGCGGAGAGAAAAACGTACGTCCATCGTAAGTGGGTCACTTCTGGCTGGCTCCATGGTTGTTGGCCGTGCAATATGCTAGGCCCATTTACCGAGGCTGAGAGAGGCGAAAGATTAGAGTTTGCTAGGAGCGATACATAGGAGGTCCCCTATATATCGCCTATTGTGAGTCCTATATTTGGCTCGCCTTTGTTTGGCCGGCTCGTCCCGGTAATTCCTAGTTGGTACGACATCTCCTTTCCTAGAGGAGCCAACTATCGTTACCGATTTCTCCACGTATGGATATGTCTCCTCGGTGGCTTGGTGCATGCTCAATTTTTTTCGTTTCATTTTTCCTATTTTTTTTCAGTTTTCTATTTTTGTGTGTGTGTTTTTTTAATGATTTTTTTGCTTCTCTTTTCCTTTCTTCTTTTCTTTCTTTTCTTTGTTCTTTTCATCTTTTTCCGCGAACATATTTTCTTCACCGGTGAACATTTTTTAATCGAGAATGTTTTTATTGGCGATCAATTAAAAAAAACCTTCACTTATAAAAAAGTTCATAAAGTTTCGATGACAGCTTAACCGTCAACATTTTTATCCGGGAATATGTTTTACCTATAAACACTTTTTACCCTGAATATTCAAGAAAAAACATTCACCTAATTTACGACCTTTTTACCCATGACGATTTTTTACCCGTGAACATATTTCATCGGTGAACATAATTTACCTGCGACCATATTTATCAGTGAACATTTTCAAGAAAAAGCTTTCATCTATTTCTTTTTCGGTTTACATGTATTTTTCGTTCACTATTGTTATTTTTTACCCATATTATAAGTTCACACGCATTTTTAGTTCACTATTATTTTCTATTCACGGCATTTTCGGTGGTTTCACCCAAATTTTAGTTCATTTCCACCTTTTTAAATTTTATTTTTGGTTACTATTATTACCGTTCAAATTTGAATATTTATCAAAATATGGAAAATATCCTTTTTTAAAATTAACATTTTTTGAAATCAGATTTTTAAAATCGGAAGAAAAGATAAAAGAAATATGAGACGTGTGTGCATTTGGGGCGTGCGGATTGCTAATTTTCTGTGGAACGGCCCGAGCTATCGAGTCACACCTGGGCTAGCCCACGTAGTGGGAGCGACCTGAACGAGTTGAGCTGCGCTGCTCGCTGGTGAGAAGAACCGGCAGGAGAAGAAATGGAGAGCTAAACCATGGGGATTAGGGGGAAGAAGGAAGACCAGAAGGGGATTTTTTGGGGACGGGAGAGATGCAGGTGTGTGTAGCAGGCATAGGAGCAGTGCGTGCTGCGAGCAAGTCGTGCTGTCGTGGTCTCGGCTGGATGCACTGTTAAAAAATAATTGCACTGTGAGAAGACCGGGCCCGAGCCCAGCATGACCTCCACGAGGATCCGCCCGTGCATGTAACTCCAGCTATGTGAGCGAGGCGAGTCGCAACGCTCGCCTCAAGCGATACATAGGCTATCCTGTTGTGTGCCACTTTTGTTTTTTTAGAGTGTTGAGGTACCACTTCTTGGACCGTGTTTGGTGCCCTGCTACACATCTCTATTGGGCCTCCAGTTTACTACAAAGGCCACGAAGGCAAGCAAACCAGCACTCAATCCATCTATGGACCCGACAATGCCAAAACCAATTTTAGTTTACCTTAAAAAAAATTAGTTCCCCTCACCTCCAACCAATTTTAGTTGAATTATATTTGCTCATGTGTTTCTAACAAGATAATTGAATTGAACAGGTCTCTCTGGGTGCATTTGGACGCTGCAATCTAAGTAACGTGTAGTCATGTGCAACATCCGTCTTTTTGCATGGAAACTGTTGTGAAATTTACATTTTATTAATTGGTGCTTATATCTCTTGACGTGTATGTGATTTTCTTTGACACATTTGCGGTTTTCCTGGGCTTCGACAAATTACTAAATATGCACCACGAGCAATCGATAGTATATATGACCGGTAGCTCCTTGTTATGCCTTTAGCACACGTGACCGGCCCAGATAGAGTGCTGATTATTTTTTGTTATTACTTTTTTTATTCTATTGAATCATTTACATTTTTTATTTTCTCTATATTTTCCTTTTATTGTTTATTTTAAATTTTGTAATGGTCTAGGGAAAGGTGATATAGATAATGTAACACCCGGGGGTTTTACCAATTAGAAATTGATTGTTTTCTTTTTTTCGCATCATGTCATCATGCATAGCATTGCATTTTTTCTAAACCTAAAAATTATTTGTTTCTAAACCCTATTTTTTATTGCTATAACAATTCTCTCCCTTTTGTTTTAGCAAAACCTTATTTGTCTTTTTTTCCCACTCAAGAAATGTAATAACAAAAGGTTTTAATATAAGAGAAAAAAAATGTTTTGGGTGGCAGGCAAGCCCACCACCGAAGCCATCATCCATCCCACTATCCCTCCCCTTGCAGCCCACCATACCTCCATTCCTTCTTCTTCCGTACACCCCCACGCACACAGCGTGACCTCCTGTCACTGTCATCACCACCAAACCACGACCACCACCAGGTCCCCTCTCCCCTCCTTATCTACCCCCAAGGCCCCCCAGGAACCCTAGCCTTCCCCATCTCCCTCCTTTTCCGTCGCCGCCCTCGCTTTTCTTTCTGAGTGTCGCTTCTGCACACGAACCAGAACCTGCACCGTCAGTTCATCACCTCGCCACGCCGATGTAGACCACCAGGGGCCTAGCTAACTGGTCCACAAGATGAGCCTCATCATCCCCTTCTTCTGCACCGGAGGAATCGAATGGAAGCGGGATACATCGCCGGTGGCGTCCTCTTCTTCCTCTTCGAGCAGCCACCGTCGCCGGCGAAATTCGCCGCCGTTCGTCCACTCCGGGAAGTACAACTCCTCCGAGCACCTCCCGGTGAGTAGCCGGTCTGATCCCCACTATCTCCTTCCTCTAATTCCTGCAGTAGCCATGGTGAGTTTATGCTCCCTTCTCTGTCCGCCATGACGGTTTGCAGGAGACCTCTGGTTCGGCCGTCTCTCTTGACCGGGCGCACACGCACCATTCCACACACACAGCAGCAGCTGAGCGATCCAGCTGTTGTTCCCCAACCTTTGGAGGTCGCACCTACGCGATGGGATCAGCAGCGCTCGCTGCAGATCGTCCTTGTGCTTGCTGCTTCGGAATTCTGGAGCCTGAATTTTTCCTGTCAAGTTCAGTTAACGTCGACATTTTGAATCATCTACAGACGGATCTGTTAGACATCATACTGACGTAGCTATCCCAGTGGTTGTGCCCCCCCGATCTGCACCCGTGAGATCTCTGGATCAATTCCCAGCAGATGCGAAATTCTCCCCTTTTTATCCTGTTTTACCTCTGAACCTGTCGTGCCAGGTTCATTCACTGTCGACATTTGTTTCATCTCGGGTCAGAGTTGTTTCTAGGCACAACTTGATGCTGGCCCAGTGGCTAGCAGCATGTGCAACCAGCCACGAGATCCCTGGTTCAAACCCCACCTCAGGCGGATTTCTCATTTTTGTTTGCCTGAACTTTTCTGTGCATTGGTTCAGTTAACACCTGGAGTACATATCTTCTTGTATCAGTTGCAGATCATATCACTAGCAACACATTGGCCAGATCATATCACTAGCAACACATTGGCCGAGTGGTTCACAGCCTAGTCTGCTACACTTAAGACCCAAGTTCAATTCCTAGTAATCACAAATAAATGCTCTTTGTTTTTCTTTTCTTTTGCAGAATGTTTCAATTCATGACTTTCAAACCACAACTCCAAATAATGCAAATTTTATATGTTTTCCATTCAAAATTTGCTAAACTTTTCAAATATGCAATTTGTTTAATGTTTTGACCAATTAAAATTTGTGCAATTTTCTGTACTTTATTTAATTTATTTAAAATTGCATAAATCATAACTAATTCAAATTAAATTCAAATTTAATGTGTAAAATATGTTTTCCAACCAGAAAAATGCAAGGAATCTTAATATGCCATCCATGCCTTTGTTTGCATCTTGCATTTTGCAATTTAGTTGTGTTATGCATGTTCATCTAATATTTAAATATGGAATGTGTTGGGGTAATTACTTTAAATAATGCCCTATTCCATTTAATCTTGTTTAGCTCACCTATTTATTGTTCTCCATGTTAATCAACATTTAATATTGATGGTTAGATAAATAACTTGAACATTCTAAATTAATTGTTGGGACTCCGGTTCCACTTAAATTGGTTAAGTTGCATTCTCACATGTCATGCATCCATATCTTGATCATGTTGGATCTTTTGCCGTAGTAGTAATTGTTGCATCCGGTGTTTGTTCTAGTTCGTTGCTTCTTCGTGGATAGGACGTTGAGATGATGTGAGCAGCGACAAGTTCTTCGAATGTACCCCTACTTGCTGGATCTCAGGCAAGTATACTCACTTGCTACCTATGTTGCCTTTCCTCACTTGTTACCGATTCTTTCCGTTGTCTTTATGCTAGCCTAGTATTTTCGATGCTTGTGTTCCGATCCCATCACATGTCTACTCTGCTGCCACGATATTGCCTTACCTCCACACCTATAACCCTGTTGTTTGCTGGCCTGTGTCGTACTAGCATGCTTAGGTTTGTTTGTGCTCGAGTCTTGTTGTCCTTTGTCGTATCACCTGTTTAGTTGATAGTTGGGTTTCAATTTAATCAACAACATGTTAATGTTTGGGGTAATAATAATTTGATGATAAGGCACCGGCAGGAGGCCCGGCGTGGTTTTGGAGCCTGCTAGTGTCGAAACTAGGAAAAGGGTCTTGTCCATTGATCCATGATGAGCGCGCTAACCGCATCCGGGAGGTAGTATGGGACCCCCCCTCGACTTAGACCTGATTTGCAGCTGGTCTGAAGAGCCACACTTAGTTCGGGTGTTCCATTTGCTCATATGCATGAATGGTTGGGCCCCCCATGGTTACTGTTGATGATGATGATGATGCATATAGGGCGAGGCCTATGGTGCCGGGGGGTGTGGTTTTCACCCTTGCGCTTAGGTTAGGTCGGACTGGCCGGGACCTTATAGCTCCGTGGCTCCTAGGATGGGTTGCAGAGACGGTTTGGGTCGTGTCAAGCCAACCTGAGTTTTAGTTGGTGGCTTGAGTGTGTACGGGTACTGTAGCGCACCCTGAAGGGATGAATCTTCTCGAGAAGCCGTGTTGTCCGCGGTTATGTGGCGACTTGGTGAAAGTGCTGGCTAACAAGTACTCAGACAACTTACACTTAATGATGATAACTTGACTAGTAATATAGATTACCTCCACCATAAAAATGAATGTCACCTTAATCAACAGTGTGAGTTTCCTTGGGTTGCTTCCTTAGTAGGGGGTAACACTGGATGGGTATTGTTCGGTGAGTAGTTATAGTTGGTTTTGTCGCGCTATCTTATCCCTCTCTAATAGCCGGAAGTTGTAGCGTGTCTCTTTAGTTGTTAGTGCAGCCCGCTGCCGCTTCTTGCAATAATCCCTTCCTTTCCGTTATACCCAAAGTATTTGTATCTTGTGATGATTGGTTACGCTGGTATCTTGTGAGTATGGGTTTATCCACTTGCCAGTACTTAATAGTACTGACCCACGAATCCATTTCGTGGCTGCATATTCCACATTGCAGTCAACAGGTTTGAAGTCTGACGATGTTAGCTTGGGAATCCCTCCGGCTTGGCCTGGGCAGGGATTGGACGCCATCGGTTATCTTCAGGACTCTTAGTCCAATTTGTATCTTGTCCATAGTCGGACACTATGTTGTTTCTTCCGCTGTTATTTGGATCTTTGTATTGTATCAGTTGTATTCTTGACTCGTTTGAGTCGTCTTGTATATATATTTTCTGTTGTTGTTGCGGAATCTTCGTGGACCGTTGTAATGTTATCACAAGTGGCAACCTGGAATCGGTTATTATGTGGATGTTGGCGGAAATGCTGAAATCTGCATAGTGCCCGATCTCGGGGCGTCACAAATGCTATCAGAGCATAGTTCCGATTTCCAAAGTTGTTTCGATACGAATGGTTATCGAAGCAACGGGTCCGCAAAGCCTGTAGGATAACCTCGCTAACGGTCGTGTTTCTAGAGTGTCAAAAACTATTTGTGCCAAACCTGTTTTTGGAAACGTCTCGATAGGATTCTTGTTTATTCCTTCTCTCTATTCTATTCTCCTCCTACCTTATTTGTTTTGGAGTCTCCTCTCTTATCTATCATTCAAAGTTTTAGGATCCTACGTGGGTGGACGTTTCCTGAGCCGTTAACCTAATAGGTTCGATCATCGGAAAATTCCTGGTGGGAGAAGATCGTCATCAATCCGAGCATGAATCTCTCGTTAGTGGTGTCGTGAAGATCAACTTGGATCACAACACTCGATAGCCCGACTTCTTCCTCTCTCTTGGCGTTGGCGGATTGCGAGGGCGCAATCCCTTGTTAGTGGTGTCGGCTGTAACACCCGAGGGTTTTACCAATTAGAAATTGATTGTTTTCTTTTTTTTGGCATCATGTCATCATGCATAGCATTGCATTTTTTCTAAACCTAAAAATTATTTGTTTCTAAACCCTATTTTTTATTGCTATAAAAATCCTCTCCCTTTTGTTTTAGCAAAACCTTATTTGTCTTTTTTTTCACTCAAGAAATGTAATAACAAAAGGTTTTAACATAAGAGAAAAAAAATGTTTTGGGTGGCAGGCAAGCCCGCCACCGAAGCCATCATCCAGCCCACTATCCCTCCCCTTGCAGCCCACCACACCTCCATTCCTTCTTCTTCCGTACACCCCCACGCACACTGTGTGACATCCTGTCACTGTCATCACCACCAAACCACGACCACCACCAGGTCCCCTCTCCCCTCCTTATCTACCCCCCAATGTCCCCCCCAGGAACCCTAGCCTTCCCCATCTCCCTCCTTTTCCGCCGCCGCCCTCGCTTTTCTTTCTGAGTGTCGCTTCTGCACACGAACCAGAACCTCCACCGTCAGTTCATCACCTCGCCACGCCGATGTAGACCACCAGGGGCCTAGCTTACTGGTCCACAAGATGAGCCTCATCATCCCCTTCTTCTGCACCGGAGGAATCGAATGGAAGCGGGATACATCGCCGGTGGCGTCCTCTTCTTCCTCTCCGAGCAGCCACCGTCGCCGGCGAAATTCGCCGTCGTTCGTCCACTCCGGGAAGTACAACTCCTCCGAGAACCTCCCGGTGAGCAGCCGGTCTGATCCCCACTATCTGCTTCCTCTAATTCCTATAGTAGCCATGATGAGTTTCTGCTCCCTTCTCTGTCCGCCATGATCGTTTGCAGGAGACCTCTGGTTCGGCCGTCTCTCTTGACCGGGCGCACACGCACCGTTCCACACACACAGCAGCAGCTGAGCGATCCAGCTGTTGTTCCCCAACCTTTGGAGGTCGCACCTACACGATGGGATCAGCAGCGCTCGCTGCAGATCGTCCTTGTGCTTGCTGCTTCGGAATTCTGGAGCCTGAATTTTTCCTGTCAAGTTCAGTTAACGTCGACATTTTGAATCATCTACAGACGGATCTGTTAGACATCATACTGACATAGCTATCCCAGTGGTTGTGCCCCCCGATCTGCACCCGTGAGATCTCTGGATCAATTCCCAGCAGAGGCGAAATTCTCCCATTTTTATCCTGTTTTACCTCTGAACCTGTCGTGCCAGGTTCATTCACTGTCGACATTTGTTTCATCTCGGGCCAGAGTTGTTTCTAGGCACAACTTGATGCTGGCCTAGTGGCTAGCAGCATGTGCAACCAGCCACGAGATCCCTGGTTCAAACCCCACCTCAGGCGGATTTCTCATTTTTGTTTGCCTGAACTTTTCTGTGCATTGGTTCAGTTAACACCTGGAGTACATATCTTCTTGTATCAGTTGCAGATCATATCACTAGCAACACATTGGCCGAGTGGTTCACAGCCTAGTCTGCTACACTTAAGACCCAAGTTCAGTTCCTAGTAATCACAAATAAATGCTCTTTGTTTTTCTTTTCTTTTGCAGAATGTTTTAATTCATGACTTTTTATTTTTTATATGTTTTGTTTTCCATTCAAAATTTGCTAAACTTTTCAAATATGCAATTTGTTTAATGTTTTGACCAATTAAAATTTGTGCAATTTTCTGTACTTTATTTAATTCATTTAAAATTGCATAAATCATAACTAATTCAAATTAAATTCAAATTTAATGTGTAAATTATGTTTTCCAACAAGAAAAATGCAAGGAATCTTAATATGCCATCCATGCCTTTGTTTGCATCTTGCATTTTGCAATTTAGTTGTGTTATGCATGTTCATCTAATATTTAAATATGGAATGTGTTGGGGTAATTACTTTAAATAATGCCCTATTCCATTTAATCTTGTTTAGCTCACCTATTTATTGTTCTCCATGTTAACCGACATTTAATATTGATGGTTAGATAAATAACTTGAACATTCTAAATTAATTGTTGGGACTCCGATTCCACTTAAATTGGTTAAGTTGCATTCTCGCATGTCATGCATCCATATCTTGATCATGTTGGATCTTTTGCCATAGTAGTAATTGTTGCATCCGGTGTTTGTTCTAGTTCGTTGCTTCTTCGCGGATAGGACGTTGAGATGATGTGAGCAGCGACAAGTTCTTCAAATGTACCCCTACTTGCTGGATCTCAGGCAAGTATACTCACTTGCTACCTATGTTGCCTTTCCTCACTTGTTACCGATTCTTTCCGTTGTCTTTATGCTAGCCTAATATTTTCGATGCTTGTGTTCCGATCCCATCACATGTCTACCCTGCTGCCACGATATTGCCTTACCTCCACATCTATAACCCTGTTGTTTGCTGGCCTGTGTCGTACTAGCATGCTTAGGTTTGTTTGTGCTCGAGTCTTGTTGTCCTTTGTCGTATCACCTGTTTAGTTGATAGTTGGGTTTCAATTTAATCAACAACATGTTAATGTTTGGGGTAATAATAATTTGATGATAAGGCACCGGCAGGAGGCCCGGCGTGGTTTTGGAGCCTGCTAGTGTCGAAACTAGGAAAAGGGTCTTGTCCATTGATCCATGATGAGCGCGCTAACCGCATCCGGGAGGTAGTATGGGACCCCCCTCGACTTAGACCTGATTTGCAGCTGGTCCGAAGAGCCACACTTAGTTCGGGTGTTCCATTTGCTCATATGCATGAATGGTTGGGCCCCCCATGGTTACTATTGATGATGATGATGCATATAGGGCGAGGCCTATGGTGCCGGGGGGTGTGGTTTTCACCCTTGCGCTTAGGTTAGGTCGGACTAGCCGGGACCTTATAGCTTCGTGGCTCCTAGGATGGGTTGTAGAGACGGTTTGGGTCGTGTCGAGCCAACCTGAGTTTTAGTTGGTGGCTTGAGTGTGTACGTGTACTGTAGCGCACCCTGCAGGGATGAATCTTCTCGAGAAGCCGTGTTGTCCGCGGTTATGTGGCGACTTGGTGAAAGTGCTGGCTAACAAGTACTCAGACAACTTACACTTAACGATGATAACTTGACTAGTAATATAGATTACCTCCACCATAAAAATGAATGTCACCTTAATCAACAGTGTGAGTTTCCTTGGGTTGCTTCCTTAGTAGGGGGTAACACTGGATGGGTATTGTTTGGTGAGTAGTTATATTTGGTTTTGTCGCGCTATCTTATCCCTCTCTAATAGCCGGAAGTTGTAGTGTGTCTCTCTAGTTGTTAGTGCAGTCCGCTGCCGCTTCTTGCAATAATCCCTTCCTTTCCGTTCTACCCAAAGTATTTGTATCTCGTGATGATTGGTTACGCTGGTATCTTGTGAGTATGGGTTTATCCACTTGCCAGTACTTAATAGTACTGACCCACGAATCCATTTCGTGGCTGCATATTCCACATTGCAGTCAACAGGTTTGAAATCTGACGACGTTAGCTTGGGAATCCCTCCGGCTTGGCCTGGGCAGGGATTGGACGCCATCGGTTATCTTCAGGACTCTTGGTCCAATTTGTATCTTGTCCGTAGTCGGACACTATGTTGTTTCTTCCGCTGTTATTTGGATCTTTGTATTGTATCAGTTGTATTCTTGACTCGTTTGAGTCGTCTTGTATATATCTTTTCTGTTGTTGTTGGGGAATCTTCGTGGACTGTTGTAATTTTATCACAAGTGGCAACCTGGAATCAGTTATTATGTGGATGTTGGCGGAAATGCTGAAATCTGCATAGTGCCCGATCTCGGGGTGTCACAGATAAAAAATAATTGACAAGGTTTTAATAAATTGTTCATAAGGATAAAAAATGTTTTTATGCAATAAAGAATATTACAGGGAGAATAATTATTCAGGAGAATAAAAAATGTCACTATTTACACGATTGAGAAAAGCATATGATTTTAACAGAAAAATAGAAAATAGAAAAAAGTAAAAAGAAACAGAAAATTCGAACCACGCTGAGGCAAGGCAAGAATGGGGCTTTGGTGCAAAATGACCGGTATATTTTGAGCTAGAGCGGCATGGTGGGGTGCAAGAAAAGGTGCACTCTTCTAGGTCACCGAGTCACTTTATGTCCCACTGAGCTCTCTCATCGTTATATAGAAGATTTCAGAGATTCATCATTTGCATCCCCTCCCCTCTCACTTTTACATATCTCAATTCTCAAAGAAGATTTCGGCTAGTGGACGAAAATGATAGCTCATGTACCAGCATGTACATGTAAATTTCCTTTTCCCTTGATATATTTCGAAAATTCAATTTCTGAAGGGATTATACCCGAGAGGCAATAATAAAGTGGTTGTTATCTTATTCCTTGTTTATGATAAATGTTTATTTCTCATGCTAGAATTGTATTAACCGGAAACATTGATACATGTGTGTCTGATAAACAAACAAGTGTTCCTAGTAATGTCTCTCGTTTAACTAGCTCGTTGATTAACTGATGATCAAGTTTTTCTGATCATGAACATTGGATGTTGTTAATAACGGGGTCATATCATTGGTTGAATGATGTGATGAACATAGACCCAAAGTGAATATAGCAATGCGATCAAGTCATTAAATTTACATTATTATATCAAACATACGAAGTAACTCTAATCCTTAGACCATGAGATCATGTCAATCAATAACACCGGAAAAGTGCTTTGATGTCATCAAACGTCACACCGTAACAGGGTGACTATAAATGTGCCGTTGGGTATTTGGAAAGTATTAGTTGAGGCTCATGGATCAAGAGTGGGATTTGTCCATCCAAATGACGGAGAGATGTACTCTGGGCCCTCTCGGTGATATCACATCGACGCCGCTTGCAAGCACACGACTAGGTCACAAGCATGGCATATCACGGAACGAGTAAAAGAGTACTTGTCAGTAACGAGATTGAACTAGGTATGGTTGATACCAAAGATCGGATCTCGGACAAGTAAGATATCACGAGACAAAGGGAATTGGTTACGACGTTTATTGTTCACCAGATCACTAGATTCGTCGTTGAATGTGTAGGAGTCATTACAGACCTCCAGGTCCCGCTGTTGACTATTGATCGGAGAGGTGTCTCGATCATGTCTACATTATTCACGAACTGTAGGGTGACACACTTAAGGTTTGATGACGCGATTGAGTGGGTACGGAATATCGGAGAAAAGTTTTGACAACACCAGAATTGTTTCGGGGAATATTGAAATAGTCATCGGAATTGTTTCGACGAATATTGAAATAGTTCAAGGTGGTATATGATAATATTTATTAAAAAATAGTTCAAGGGGGTAAGTGTTAATATTTGTTAATAGGATTAACAAATATTAAAATAAAGAAATAAAATTATTTTATTTATTAATTAAAGAAAACCCTTGGAATTTTGAGTGGGAATTGATGAGAGAATGAGTGGGTTGAGTGGAGACTCCACCCACATGATGAGGGGAGAGGTGGAGGCACCAAAATTTTGTGGCTGCCTCCCTACTCCACCTTTGGTCATTCGCTTGGCGAAGCAATGGCCGTCTAATTTCTCCACCACATCACACTTTAGTGTTGTTGGAGTTTTCTGTGGATCCTCTACTTCCGCTGCCCCGCTGGATCAAGGGAACGGAGGTCATTGATGTCTACGCACGCTTATTCTTGTAGACAGTGTTGGTCCTCCAAGTATAGAGGTTTGTATAACAGTAGCAAGTTTCCCCTAAGTGGATCACCCAAGGTTTATCAAAATCAGGGAGGTAGAGGTCAAGGATATCCCTCTCAAGCAACCCTGCAATCAAGATAAAAGAAGTCTCTTGTGATCCCAACACACCCAATATACATGTCAGGTATATAGGTGCACTAGTTCGGCGAAGAGAGAGTAAAATGCAAGTAATATGGATGATAATAAGTGATAATAGCAATCTGAAATAAAAATGGCAGCAAGCAAACATGTAGCGGAACAGGCGGCAAACGGTGTTTCAATGCTTGGAAATAAGGCCTAGGGCTCCTACTTTCACTAGAGGACACTCTCAACAATGATCACATAAATGAATAACTAGATAACTTCTCTCACTATGCTACTCTTAACCCTCTCTGGTTGGATAACAAACACTAGTCATTGCGTAGGGCTGCAAAAAGCATTCCTTAAAGTAAGCATTCCCATGTCTAGTTAACCCCGCGCTGTCACTATGAGCGCCCCAGAAGGTACTAGACGAACACCACAATTCATAGAGGAGACACACACGATGTGCACACTGTCACCTTCACACTGCGATACAAGGTGACTACATAGTTCATATTAATAAAGCACTTGAGTAGCAAAAGATGAAGAGTAACATCTACGAATTCAAATAGATTACAAAGCTCATGATCACATATAGATCACACCATGGGAGAGAGAGATGTACCACACATCTACCGGTAGAGCCCTCAGCCTCGGGGGAGAACTACTCCCTCCTCATCATAGGAGACAGGAACTCCCATGGAGATGGCGGTGGAGTCGATGGAGACGGCTTTCGGGGGCTCTTCCCGTCGCGGCAGGGTGCGAGACCAGAGATCTGTCCCCCGAAACTTGTCGGTGGCGGCGGCCGAGCTACGAATGTATTTTGTGGAAAAGGTCAATATTTTTAGGGTTTTCCCTCGGGGGAGTATAAATAGGTAAACGGGCGATGCCGGGGGGTGGCCAGGGGGCCCACGCCCCTAGGTGGCGCGGCCAGGGGGACCCGCGCCACCCCATGGTGTGGCCACCCCGTGACCCCCCTCCGGGGCTCTTCGGGACTTCTAAGACTTCTGGCTTACGAATTTTTTAATTTCGAGAATATTTCGAGAACAACTTTTCTGAAACTAAAAACAACAGAAAACAGGGAACTGGCTCTGTGGTATCTTGTCAATAGGTTGGTCCGAAAAATCGATAAAATGACATAAAGTGTAAGGAAAACATGTGGGAAACAACATGAAAACAACATGGAACATCAGAAATTAGGGATACGTTTATGACGTATTATTCGTCATCAAGGTGTACATGTGACCGAGTGCGGAAGCGCTGCCGGATTGCATCGCTCTTCTTCGCGATCTTGAGATCGATGTGAGTTCGACTACATCACCAACGAGATTCGATCTCGTAACGCTTTGTGTCTTCGAGGGTATGTTCTCCTTAAGACTCTTCCTCCATGTTGCTTTCATCTCTTAGATTAGATCCTGGCCCTTTGGGTGTCTCTTTTTTTGAACCTAAACTATGGGGTAAAACCCCATAGCATTTTATTTAATTTAAAACCAAACTGTACAAAGATTACAATATTTACAGAGGTATAACCCCAAGCCAGGTTAAGCAAGATGCTCAATCCACTATAACAAAATCTGTAAATGCTTATCCTTCACCCTATGCATATGCATGGTGATCTCATGAACAAAATTCTTTTTCCAAGCCCTGAAAGTTGGCATAATGTGTTGAAAAATTGCCTCATTGCGTAGTTTCCGAATATGCCACAAAGCAATAATCACCACATCAGCAAAGAAAGGTTTATCAAACTTCCTCCGAGCATTATAAAATATTTGATCAAAGTTGTCTCCATCATCCCAGTATATCTGTAGGTAATTCCAAATACGTGTACTAAAATTGCATTGGAAGAAAAGATGCATCCAGTCTTCTGTTTGGTGGGTGGGACAAAGGGCACAATGAAAAATATCTGTCACATTCCAATGGCGACGGCGAAGCATATCTCTGGTATTTAAACGATCACTAACCATAAGCCAAGCAAAAACCTTGATGCGCAAAAGCACCTTACTTTTCCAAATGCAATCAGAAAATTTGCTAGCTCTCTGATCCCGAAAACAGTGATAATAAAAATTCCTTGAAGAGTACAAACCTCCTTTCCATATACTACTCCACTCATCATTCACATTTTGATCCAACTAAACATGCTGCAGAGCTAGCTCCCAAGCCTGATATTCTTGATACGCTTGGTTTGAAAAAGGTAGTGCAAAGAGCTGTGACCTGTCATCTGTGTGTAACACTTCTCGAACAGAGAGCTGAGTGTCAAGAGCAAAAGAAAACAGCCTCGGGTATTCATTACGAAAGATTCTGCCATGTCAGGAATCAGACCAGAAGAGTGCGGTATCTCGCTTACCAATAGCAACCTTACTGACCTGGAAATAGAGAGGGGCCAGTTTCATAATGTCACGCCACCAGAAAGAACCACAGGGTGGCCATGCTTGGGGGACACCATTCGGATAGTAATTCCACACTAAATCAACCCAAGGCAACTGCGCTTTATTAAAAAACTTGTGGAGATGCTTGCTGAGCAGTCCCTGATTTTTTTTCCTGAAAATCTACAATGCCTAAGCCACCTGCACTTCTAGGCTTGCAAATCATTTCCAAGGATGCTAAGGATTGTTTCTTTGAATCAGGATGGTTCCCTCTCCAAAGACATTGTCGGATGATTCTATATATTTGCTTCAAAATACCAGGGGGAATTTCCAGGGAGCACAAGAAATAAACCGGCATTGAGGACAGACAAGAGTTGATGAGTTGTAGCCGACCTCCATAAGCTAAAAAAGTAGAACTTGCAGTAAGCCTTCTCTCTAACTTAGTGACCAGGGGCATCAAATCGACAATACGGGGTCTCGTAGTACCCAGAGGGAGACCCAAATAAGTGAACGGGAACGAACCAACAGCACGCCCAAAAGCCGTAGCCAAAACTTGCACTTCACTGTCAGAAATATTAATGGGTAGCATGCATGACTTATGGAAGTTGACGTGTAAACCCGTCGATAAGCTTAAATCCTGTAAAGCTTTTTTTAGAACTGCCAACTGAGCAACATCAGCCTGCAAGACCAAGATCGTGTCATCTGCATATTGTACCACGGGGAAGTCTGGATCACCTGTCTGAACAGGTAGATTTAATATACCCCTCTGTTTCAAATCATTGATAACATATTGTAGAATCTCAGCGCCTAGAATAAAGAGCATAGGTGAGAGGGGATCACCCTATCGCACCCCCTTCTGCATTTGATCTTTCTGCCAGGAACCCTATTAACTAACACAGAAGAATTACCTGTTTCCAAAAGAATCTTCACCCAAAAAATAAACTTCTCAGGGAAACCCATGTGCCTCAACACCTGATAAATTGACTCATGTTCCACCGAATCAAAAGCCTTTTCAAAGTCTAATTTTAGGATCACAATAAGCCTTGCATTGATGAATATACTCAAAAGACCAGGCCAAGCCGTCATGGATCGTTCTTCCTTTAATGAAACCATATTGGTTTTTATGAATACAGTCAAGAATTCTGCCTTGAAGCATATCGGCCACCATCTTGGGTAAGAACTTCAAACATGTGTTAGTGAGGGAAATAGGTCTATAATCATTGATAGTTTCAGGGGAGGACTTCTTAGCGACCAGTGTGATAAACAAAGAATTAATGTTTTCCAGACATATAGACTCATTATGAAAATCCCTAGCAAGAGCATAGAAGTCACCCTTTATAATGTTCCAACATTTTTTGAGGAACATTCCATTAAAACATTCTGGACCAGGGGCCTTATCCACCTGCATCACCTTGATCAAATCACCCATCTCTTTTTCTGAAAAAGGGACAATTAATTCCTCCAAATCATTAACTCTGTTGATCATTTCATGCAGCAAAAAAATCATATTGATGCCATTTGAGGTGCCCATCCTTTGCTTATAGCACTCCCATGCCACATGAGCTATTTGATCATGGTCATTAATAACATGACCATCCGAAAGTAGTAGGCTAGAAATTGAATTTCTTCTCTATCTTTCAGTAGCCATAGCATGGAAAAACTTAGTGTTTTCTTCTCCCAATTTCATCCACCGAATAGAACAACGCTTTCTCCAATACTGATACTGGCATCTAAGCAGTTTCTCATGATGCAATTTAACAAGTTTCCGAAAATTGGCCTCATGAACAAACAGCGGTCTATCCTCTTCAAGCTCATCTAAGAAGAGAATAACAATGATGCATCTAGCAATTAGAGTTTTTTTTTATCTTAGAGAGACCCATTTTCCATTTTTTCAAACCTGCTCGAAGTGCTTTCATCTTCTCGGTGAGAATACCTGAAGAGGAAGTAGCACAAGTAGGTTTGTTCCACACTTCTTGAACACATTCAAAGAAGCCCAGCTGATCAATCCAGAAATTCTCAAATCAGAAAAGATGAACCTTTGGGATCACCGAATCAATATTAACAATGCATGGCACATGATCAAACGTAGGCTTAGCCATAGGAGTGACAATGGTATTAGGATAGACTGAAATCCAGTGAGATGAAGTGAAAAACCAATCAAGCTGCACTAAGAGTGGATCATCTTGCATATTGGACCATGTATAGGACCTCCCCTTAATAGGAAATTCAAGAATTCCTAGATGATCTATCAGCTCATTGAACAGAAACATGTCATTGACATCACCACCCGGGCGATTTCTATCATCCTCGGTCCGAATGAAACTAAAATCTCCCATAAACAGCCATAGTTCATCGTCAGGAATAGACAAATTAAAAAGCCACTGTACAAAAAGGTCCCGCTGCTCACTGTGACAAGGACCATAAACCACCACCAATGTCCATTTTTGCAGCGACTGGGTTGATTGAAATAATCAAACCAAATCTTTGTGATTCCACCATGGTGCCTATTAAGATATTAGATTTCCAAGCCACAAGAATACCTCCTGAAGCACCCACAGATGGAGAGAAATCAAAGGTATCAAATTGTTTTGGACAACATGTCCTCATAAAAGCACGATCAAAATCTTCTTTCTTAGCTTCTTGGACACAGACCACTGCCAGCCACTCTGAATTATTTTGTTATACAGAGCAAGTTGTTTATCAAGTGAGTTGAGGCCTCGAAAATTCCAACACAAATTGCTAATGTCATAAGCCATTAAAACCATATAATAAAAGAGTACCATGCCAAATCCTACCAGAGGATAGGCAACTCATTACATAAAGATCCCAAAACCAGCCTAGCAGAGCACAAGCCACAATAACATGAAAAAAAAGATACATGATGTAGATAAGGGTACATCAACCCCGATTTTCTGAAAGATCACTTATCATTGGGAACCTCATCATGATTCTTAGTATCAGCAGTCGTAGCTATAAGCTTTTCTGCCAGAAGATCAGACGGTTCCATCTCAAGAAGTTGTCCAATCTTTTGAATCGTGCTGACTGGGAGAGGGGGGCGAGTCTGAATATTATCTTTGAGTGTCTCAGTTACCTTAACAAGATTCCTCTTGGCTCTCTTCCTAGGTCTAGCCACCCCCGGTGTGAGAGGTGGTTTGAAACCATCCAGTTTGGCCTGACTGCGAGTGCGCATACGCAATGTATTATTCACCAACGTGGCCTTAGCTTTCGATCGAGCCTTCTTAGGGGAGACAGACTCAGACACTGCACGAAACTGCAAAACAGTGTCCTCCAACATAGGGAGTGTCAAAGATTGATCCGACATCCTGGGTGGCAGCACCACAGTCTTGCGAGGCCCAAACTCGTGCTGATTAATCATAGCAAAGTCCCCTGCAATCATATCGAAAGCCCCGGCAGTTGATCGCTTTCTAATGAAAGAGACATCAAGCATGTCAGTCTCATCAGAGTTTCAGTTTTCAGTGGTATCAGAGCCGGATCTATGCGTAGATGATTTGTACAGGTAGAAAACATAGGTCTATGCGGGTGTTGATGGTCATGTTATAGCGTCCTCGAGTTTTTATGATCTTAGTGCCATAGTAGGATGAAGCTGCCTGATGATCCACAAGTATATGTGGTGTATCGTAGTACTTTCGATATATAAGAGTGTCGAACCCAACGAGGAGAAGAAGGTGTTCAAAAGCAGGTTGGATAGAGATTTCAATGTAAACACTAACAAACGGGTTTTTGTGGTTTTTGATATAGCAGATAAATAAATTGCGAGTAAGTAAAATAAAGTAAATAATATTGCAGTGAGTGGCCTAATCATTTTCAGAGCAAATGACAAGCCGGTTGTTCTACTTATAATTACCAAACATTCTTGAGGACACATGGGAATTTCCTCAAGTGCTTTCGCTTCATAGTTGATTAATATTTATGGGTTCATTAAGTGTTGTGTGGGTGAACCTATGCTAATGCACAACCCAACTAGGACTAATACATACTTGTGATTATACCCCTTGCAAGTGATACGTCTCCAACGTATCTATAATTTCTGATGTTCCATGATGATATTATGCCAATTGCTACATGTTTTCTCCCGTCTTTATGTAATTTTTATCGATTTTCCGAACTAACCTATTGACAAGATGCCATAGAGCCTGTTCCCTGTTTTCTGCTATTTTTAGTTTCAGAAAAGTTGTTCTGTAAATATTCTCGGAATTAGAAAATTCGAAGCCCGGAAGTATTAGAATTCCCGAAGGTTCCACGGAGTCCCGGAGGAGGGCCTCATAGGGGCCCACACCATTGGGCAGAGCGCCCCCCTTGGACGCACCGGGGGGGTTATGTGGGGCCCCCAGGGCTCCACCGCCTTTGCCATTTCGCCTATTTATACTCCTCCGAGGGAAAACCCTAGGAGGATCGATATTTTCCACAAATACATCCGTAGCTCCGCCGCCACCGACAAGTTTCGGGGGACAAATCTCTATTCTGGCACCCTGCCGGGACGGGGAAGTGCCCCCGGAAACCATCTCCATCGACTCCACCGCCATATCCATCGCCATTGCTGTCTCCTATGACGAGGAGGGAGTAGTTCTCACCCGGGGTTGAGGGCTCTACCGGTAGCTATGTGTTTCATCTCTCTCTCCCATGGTGTGATCTATATGTTATCATGAGCTTTGTAATCTAGTTGATTTCGTAGATATTATTTCTTCATCTATTATGCTACTCAAGTGGTTTTTGTTATGAGACCTCCGTAAACACTTTGATCACGGTGTAAAAGTGATAGTGTGTGCACCGTGTGGTTTAGCATTATATTTATGTTTTGTGTTGGATAACCCTATGAAGTTGTGGTGTTTGCGTGGAACCATATGGGTCCCATGGTGATAGAATGGGGGTTACTTAGTTGGGAAAGTGCTTACTCCGAGGAGTGATGTCAAAGCCCTACGCATGGATTGGTGTTGTTATTCGACCGGAGAGTGGTTTGGAGTAGAATTGTGAAGAGATGGTATTTATCAATTCAATTGTGTTTTCATTGTTGAGAGTATCCACTAGTGAAAGTAGGATCCCTAGGCCTTGTTTCCAAGCATTGAAATACCGTTTCCGCATGTTCTGATAATGTTTGCTTTCTGCCATATTTATTTCATATTGCTATTATTACTTATAACCATCCATATTACTCGCATTTCACTATCTCTTCGCCGAATTAGTGCACCTATATACCTGACAAGCATATTGGGTGTGTTGGGGGACACAAGAGACTTCTTATATCTTAATTGTAGGGTTGATTGAGAGAGATATCATTGACCTCTACCTCTCTGAGTTCGATAAACCTTGGATGATCCACTTAAGGGAAACTTGCTGCTGTTCTACAAACCTCTGCATTTGGAGGCCCAACATTGTCTACAAGAATAGAAGCGCGCATAGACATCAAGCTGTTTTCTGGCGCCGTTGCCGGGGAGGTAAGGTAAAAGGTACTCACATCCTCGGGTGTGAGTGCTCGAAGTTATTTCCTTTAGATTCTGCAATTAAATCTTTTTGTTTCTTGTTTTCACTAGTTAGGCTTAATGGAAAACAACAAAAATATGAGAGAGCTTTATAATCTTTATATTGAGTTAGGACATGAAGTGTTTGAAGAAAAAATTAAAAAACCTATGGAGATTAATTTGCATGCTCGGCTCGGCTCAAATTCTAGGCCTATCTGGGACCCAACACTCCCTCGTGAATTGGTTTCCTAACGGGGGTTTAGGTTTCTGTCACTCCAGCAACCCCCCAATTAGTAGCCAAATACACAATTCATCCTCCTAGGCCCATAAAGGTGAAGTATCATGTAGTCGACGTTCTCATGACACCATTAGAAGAATAGCAACACATTTAAATACCGAACCGAGAAATATTACTTCAACATAACTTCAATACTAACATCATGACTTCTCCCATGTCCTCAAGAACTAAATGAACTACTCACGAGACATCATATGGATCATAATCAGAGGTGATGTAATGGATGATAAGAATCTGGTCATAAAGTGTAAACACCCATAAGTCTCACAAACAACAACTACTAACAAGTAATCCACACCGGGAGAGAGATCTAATGAAGAGCAACGATAAAGACCCCTAATTGTTACTGCAGGATGAAGGTGGACGGTAGCGGTGATGGTGCTGTGAGGATGATGATGATGATCTCGATGAAGGCCGGAGTGATGATGGTGACAATGGCGACGATTTCCCCTCTCCGGGGAAGAATTTCCCCGACAGATTTTTCTCTGCCGGAGAACTTTTCTCTCTCTAGTGATTTGCGCCCCGAGGCGGCAGAATAATGCTTCGATGATGTTCTGGGGTTTAGGGTTTCCTCGGGGTCAAGTACGCGAAAGGGGGCGCCCTGGAGTGGTCCAGGGGGCCAGACCACCCCAGACACGGCCAGGGGGGCGCGCCGCCTGGTGGTGTGGGCCCCAGGTGGCCCCCTCCGGGTGCTCTTCTGGCTCATTTCCTCCTCGGAACTTCTAAGACTCCTCCGGTATCCCGCCTCTTCTTCCGATCTTCTGAAATAGGGTATCTCGATGGTGCTTTTTCCATCAGATTTCTGATTCCGGTGTTTCTTCTCCCATAATTATTAAACATGCAAAATAAGATAAAATAACATAAGTAATGTATCATAACATGAAATATATTGATGAATAACAGAAAATAACGATATAAAATAGGGTTGCAACATGGACGCATCAAATCCCTCCAAGATTAGACCTCGCTTGTCCCCAAGCGAAACTAAACTCGGTAAACATGACCATGGGTTAATGGAGTGAGGTGTCGATAAATAAAATACGGACAAGAAGCATCACCTCTATCAATACACTAGTCATTCTAGCAAGTAAGTCCTCATATAATTCAACTTGGAACAAGTAAATGGAGTCACAATAAGGGTGCAAAAAGTAAATCAAAATTGGTGAAGTCAAACTTCATTCTTGGTCAGAGAACAATTAACAATGTACTCATATTTCATTCAGAGTCTTTATATTAGAGCTTTATATTCGCAAAGTTTAACATGATCAATCATAACAATTCTTTGCAATCATTCATAACTTTAAAAGTGGTATTCAAACAGATCAAATATTTGTGCTAAACAAGGAAGAATAAGGAACATGATTGAGTAAATCAACATATAGATGGGTGAGTCACAACAACACAAATGCTTGCTTAAGACAGAAAGAAATATGTTTACTGACTCAACATAAAAGTAAAAGATATGCCCTTCGCATATGGAAGCATGGATCACTCATGTGTTAGAGCTTTTATTTTAATAAACAGAGGTATAAAATGTTTGACACTCCTCCCAACCATCTTGAGTGCCTCGGGTGCCAGCCAACAATCACATACCATGGAGGAGTGTCTAATTTTGGGAGGTGTGTATGTCTATGTTAACGAATGGCAAACAGAAAATACAGTACGTCACAAGCCAACTAGACTTCACAAGAGCGGATACCATTGAAGGACGCAGCTGGTGTAGAAGGTCAGCCCTCTTTCTCTTTTGTTTACACAATTATTCTTTGACTGATAAATCAGGGGAAAAAATAGTGAAGAGAATTTGTTGTATTAGTTTGGGGCTGGGCACCCCGCTGCCATATCTTCTAGAATTTGGATAAGCGGATGAAGCCACTAGTCTAGGTGTGTAAATTCCAATCAACAAGCGAGATAAAGATTCTCTATTTGCGTCCTCATGAGCTAAAACAGGAACACAAAACATGAATTATTTTGAAGGTTTTAAAGGTAGCACACAAGAAATTTACTTGGAGTGGCGGTTAAATACCACATATAGGTAGGTATCGTGGACACAAATGGCATGGTTTTGAGTTCAACATTTGGATGCACGAGAAGCATTCCCTCTCCGTACAGGTTTTTGGCTAGCGAGGTTGGGTAGCAAGTATAAGATTTGAGGGAAAACAAACAACCATATGTATGATAAAACCAATCATGCAATCTTCCTTGAGAAGTATAAACAATCTTACTTGAGAATACTAAGCTTATGGGCTAGCAAGAAAGAAAGATCATGGAACAATATATCTACATGAAAACTCCATCTTTTCTACTTAAGTCTCAAAGTATTGTTGCTACTGACCAATACTAAGTTTTCCAAAACCAACTATATTAACTTGATGTTCAAATACTGATACCAATACTAATAACAAGATCAACTAAATAATAGAAATTGCAAGCTAAAATAAAGTATAGAAGTGATGAAACTTCTCATTAATATTTCATTACGGCAACTCAAACCAAGGGATACAACGATAACCAACTAAAGAGTGATACTTCCATACTGCAAACCATACCATATGATATTTCCTCTACTCATGATATGACTCTACTAAAAAGGTAAAAAGGTAAGAGATAGAGATGTGATACCGCTGCACTCCCCCAAGCTTGGAACAAGACAAGGGGATGCCAATACCCATGACGAATCAATTCTTCGGTGGTGGTGGTGAGTCCTTTTCGATTATCTTATCAATTGATTTCTTCAAATCTTCAATTGCGAACATAAGCATACGCATCACCTCCGTATTGTGCTCAATTTTATTTGCGTGCTTGTTAGACGGTGAATCCCAGTCATACAGATCTTTCTTCCTCACTTCCTTGGGTCGAGACCTTATTTCTCCCGGGACTGGTGTCCTTGAATCTAAATAGTGATTTGGGGCCTTCCCTCCAGTGCTGATCCTCGTCGTTTGCTTGAAAGGTTTTGCAACCACTCCAATGCTTGCGATGGTGACGTGTGGATGCACTCGTGAGTCTTCTTCTACATCTCTTTCAGCCCCACTATCAACTTCCTCCTTCGGCTTCCGGTCTTGGAGATCATCTTCCTTCGGGCCCTTCCCTTTGTTGTTGTTGGCAGAGACCATGGTGCTTCTAGACCGAAAACAGCTCCTAGCAGAAACAGGTCGAAATAGGAACATGACGAGAAAACAATATACGCACCTCGGGGGATCCAGGGGATTATATAGGAAAAATATACGTAACGAAAGGAAAGTCTAGGTCAAAAACTTGTCGGATTGGGGCTCCGGGGTGACCAAACCATAGCCAGGCGCGGCCAAGGGTCAGGCATCGTATGGTGCCCCCGGGCACCGTTTTGAACTCCTCTTCGGCCCGATATTTTTCATATTTTCCAAAAATCAATAATTTATAACTTAAAAGGTATTTCGTGAACTTTTCCTAACAAAACTGTTACCTATTCGAAAACGGACTCTACAGATTCTGGAACTTCTCTCTAATGAACTTCTTTGGAGTCATTACTTGAATAACATCAACATCTTCATCATAAGAATCCCCAGAAATATAATGTTTGAGTCTTTGTCCATTTACCACTTGTGTAGTGTTATCTTTGAGGGAGACAATTTTAATTGCACCCGAACAATACACTTCTTCAATAATATAAGGTCCTTCCCATCTGGAGAGTAATTTTCCTGCAAAAAATATGAGGCAAGACCGATTCAATACAACTTTCTCACCTACATGAAACTCTCTTTTAAGGATCCTTTTATCATGCCATTGTTTAACTTTCTCTTTAAAGAGTGTAGCATTTTCATAAGCTTCACACCTCCATTCATCTAAATGATTCAAATCAAGCATTCTTTTCTTACAAGCAAGTTTAAAATCTTTATTTAGTTCTTTCACTGCCCAATAAGCTTTGTGTTCTAATTCGAAGGGCAAGTGACAAGCTTTTCCATAAACCATTTTGTAAGGAGACATACCCATAGGATTTTTATAAGCAGTTCTATAAGCCCATAAAACATCATTTAACTTATCAGACCAATTCTTCCTTTATTTATTAACAGTCTTTTGCAAGATAGATTTAATTTCTCTATTTGATAATTCTACTTGCCCACTGGTTTGAGGATGATTAGCTGGAGGAATTCTATGATTAACATCATATTTAGCAAGGTTTTTTTTTTCTAAAACCACCACGAATAAAGTTAGAACCTCCATCAATCATAAGATATCTAGGCACACCAAACCTAGGAAAAATAACATCTTTAAGCATTTTTAACGAGGTTTCAGCATCAACACATTTAGTAGGTATAGCCTCTACCCATTTAGTAACATAATCAACAGCAGCAAGTATATGTGTATAGCCATTTGAAGAAGGAAAAGGACCCATAAAGTCAAATCCCCGACAATCAAAAGGTTCAATAGCAAGAAATGAATTCATAGGCATTTCATGACGTCTAGAAATATTACCAACTCTTTGACATTCATGACAAGACAAAATAAATTTACGTGCATCTTTAAAGAGAGTAGGTCAATAGAAACCTGATTGTAGAACCTTTTGCGCGGTTCTATCTCCACCGTGGTGTCCTCCATAAGCACTACCATGTCACTTTTTCAATATTTCACGTTGTTCATGATCAGGAACACATCTACTCATAATACCATCTACCCCTTCTTTATATAAGTGTGGGTCATCCCAAAAATAATGCCTCAAATCATAGAAGATTTTTCTTTTTTGTTGAGCTGTAAATGTTGGAGGCTAATACTTGGAGACAATAAAGTTAGCATAATCAGCATACCATGAACTAACCTGGGATTTTAGTTTTATTGCAGCCAGTTGTTCATTTGGAAAACTATCATTAACGGGAATAGGATAAAAAACAATGTTTCCCAATCTAGACAAGTTATCAGCAACATGATTTTCAGCACCCTTCCTATCGACAATATGCAAATCAAACTCTTGTAAAAGCAACACCCATCTAATAAGCCTAGGCTTAGCATCTTTCTTTTCCATAAGGTATCTAGTAGCAGCATGATCAGTATGAATAGTAACCTTTTAATCAACAATATAAGGTCTAAACTTATCACATGCAAAAACTACAGCTACGAACTATTTTTCAGTAGTAGCATAATTCTTTTGAGCATCATCAAGAGTCTTACTAACGTAATGAATAACATACAATTTCTTATCTATGCGGTTTCCAAGAAAAACACCTACAACAAAATCACTAGCATCACACTTAATTTCAAAAGGTAAATTCCAATCAGGTGGTTGAACAATAGAAGCAGTAGTTAAAGCCTTCTTTAAAGTTTCAAAAGCTTCCTTGAAATCATCATCAAAAATAAAAGGTACATCTTTTTGAAGAAGATTAGTAAGAGTTTTTGATATTTTAGAGAAATCTTTAATTAACCTCCTATAAAAACCAGCATGACCAAGAACACTACAAATAGCTTGAACATCCCTAGGACAGGGAATTTTCTCTATTGCTTCCACTTTAGCTCTGTCAACTTCAATACCTCTTTCAAAAAATTTATGTCTAGGAACAATTCCTTCATTAACCATGAAGTGGCATTTCTCCCAATTAAGAACCAGATTAGTTTCTTCACATCTCTGCAAAACTTTAGAAAGGTTGTGCAAAAAATTATCAAAAGAAGTTCCATAGACGGAGAAATCGTCCATGAATACTTCCACAATTTCTTCACAAAAACCATGAAAAATAGCAGACATGCATATTTGAAAAGTAGCAGGATCATTGCATAGACCAAAGGGCATACGTCTATAAGCATAAGTACCATAAGGACAAGTAAAGGTTGTTTTCTTTTGATCTTGTGACCTAACAACGATTTGAGAAAACCTAGAATAACCATCAAGAAAGCAAAAAATGAGTTTTCTTAGACAACCTCTATAACATTTGTTCAATAAAAGGCAAAGAATAATGATCTTTGTTAGTAACCTCATTAACTTTCCTAAAATCAACGCACATTATATACCCAACTACTACTCTTTGTGGAATAAGCTCATTATTTTCATTAGGCCCAACAGTCATTCCACCTAGGGTTGAAAACGATGAGGAAACTTTCCGATTATTTCCATACAAAAAGGAAATGAAGAGTAAAAAATGGAGACGGAAATGGTATTTTACGGAAATAAAACGGAAAAGGAATATTTCAAAAAGGAAATTACAAATGAAACGATAACACAGTTTCTGGCGGAAAGAGAAACAAAACGGAAATTCCGGAAAATTAAATAAGGAAAGTTTTTGTACACACGCGTACATGCGCAAGACCACGTCCCAAATGTAGAACCAGGCCTGGGTGTGTGGCTTGTTCGATCCGTTATACCATTAGTACTAAACCTAATTAATATAATCACGTACAATCAGCATGCAATCACACGCCTAGACCACCGCCTCAACAATCGCTTCCTAAGAGAATAGCCGCCGCAAGCCCTAGTCCATCCACGATAGGCTACCGGCTACCCGACGACTCCTCCCTGCCAGCGGCACACTTCTCCGCGACGCCTTTTCCGGTCGGTGAGTATTGGTGTATACGTACTTATAGATCAAAAGCAAAGTATAACTTTTGGATTGAGTTCCTGTAGCTATTTTAGACTTCCAGTATCCACTCACGTTCTGTTATTTATTCTATACATTATCATGGATAGCTCTGCAGCTATGTTTGTGTCCAGCTTGCTATAGCTCCAGTGTAGCATCCCAACTTTTAATAAAGATGGAATACCTGTGTTATTGTGCTAGTCCCTGAATCAATTGCTAGCACCACAGTAAAAAATGAAATATCATGCAAATGCATAAAATTCTATTACATTGCATGATCCAGTCTTTACAAAATTGGATTACAACTTGCATAGTCTTAGAAGACTGGCAGAAAACAAAGAAATACAGCGGAAACATAGTACAACATTGAGCCCATCTTCTTCATGTGCCATAGGCAAAACATGTTGGCGATAGTCTCGAGATCCTAAACGAAATCCTCACTCGTCTTCAGAAACATCTGCAATATGGAATATGCAGCCACAAAGGGGATCAATACAATTTAATGTATTGGAAAGTAACACTATGGTGGATATAAATGGCAAGAATAATACTACATGCTTAGTTGGCTGAGTGGAGTTTTGGCTAAGTTTTGCATAAAGCAAGTTTTCTCCTATCTCTTTTGTAAAAGAAAAAAAATTCTTTTCAAAGGGTGGCATCATTGAACTGAAGTCAAAGCACCACAACTACTGTTTACTTTGTCAAAATTTTACTTATTGAAATTGATGATGAGATTCTTCCGTCATTCCTTGTCCAGGTGCTCATATTTGTCCATAACCGGGGACACGGCTAAGATCTTAGTTTGTGGACTCTGCAGAGTTTGTGCACTTTCACCTTCAGACTCAAATCAGCCCAAACATCCTATACACTCTGAGTGCATTAAGGAAAGGAGAAGATTGAGACTAGATCTTTCAGAAGCAAGAATTCCACCTAATGGCAAGACCCGTTCCCCTTATAGTTATGCTACATCTGCTTGTCATGCCTAGGCTGAACCCTCGCAACTTAATTAATCAAGACAGAGCCCATATGACTAAAGGCTGCACTGGAAGCTACTAGATTTAGAGGGACATAGTAATCTGTTTGTTCCTGAGTGGCAATTTGCAAGTGACAACCTCAAGTGGAATAACCCTTTGACAAGGGCCCTGAGGCAACACTCAACATAAACCAGTCTTACCACTTCCACCCAGGTGGTTCATTCATTAGTTATACTTAGAGTTTTTCCTCAACATCTAGTAAAACAATTTGTAATATTGCATAGCATCTACTAAGTTCTAAGGCTATCAAAATAACATGGGTAAAAGAGATGGCTACACACTACTAGGATAATAGCATAGCATAGTATAACTTATTAAAATTTCCTATCATGCATACTACTCAAAATCAACTAATGCATATAGAAAATAATGGGTAGTTGATGGTGTGTTACTTGCCTTGTTGAAGTTGGTGAAGAAATCACACTCTCTTCACAAAAGATCGTTGCTCTCCGTACAATCTATTAATTGAGAACACAATAACAAAATAAACAAGCATCCTAGCAAACAAACATACAAGTGTAGAAAACATATAGAGCAACTAGCATATCAAAAAGGGTTTAACCAAGTTGGTTAGGACAAGGTCAAGGTTTTACTTGGGATGGAGTAGGTTGAGTTTTGCAGGAAACTAACTTTATTTTAACCATACTTGTCGAGGAAGTTCCAAGAGTTCACTAAGGATGTTTAGGTTGAGTTGGTGGTAACCAAAATTTATTGAAAACATATTTATCTAAGAAGTTCCAAGAGTTCACCAAGAGGATCTCATTATTTGAACTAAAGTATCACATCATAAAGTGTAACACTTAGTCATTTTCATCAAAACATTTGAGTACTCTAAGTTAGTCTTTCTATTTTGGTTTAGGGTAGGTTTTGGTTCAACTAACTTCTTATCAATAGATAACACAAGATAAAGTCTTGGGATTTTCTATCTGGGTCAATGGTTGGGCAAAAACAACTTGTTATTCTTCAACTTGTGTGGATGGCTCCAAGTCTTCATATGCTTGTTTTCTTGAAGTTCATCTTCATGCTTCTATTGTAGTTTCTTGCTTGTTGTGAAACTTCTCTTGAACTTGATAAATCTTCATGATCTTCACTTCACTACTTGGTTTAGGTATGGGATGGGCACAAATACCACTAAGTCAATTTGGAAAGAAAAAAAAGATAGAAAGAGAGAGGGAGTTGTTTTCTTCTGAATTTCTTCACACTTGTACTTCTTGAGTTTCTTCTAGGTGTGGATTCCAAGTCTTTTCTTCAAAACTTCTTCATTGATCTTCCTTGTAGCTCTTCATGTTGCCACTAAGTTGAAGATGAAGTTTTCCTCTGGTGCTTGAGTCTTGATCTCCATTTTGCTAACTTGATGATTTCTTGAAGCATAAAAGGGGAGTGGAGAAGTACATAAAAAAATAAAGTTCACTACTTGGTACTATATGTGATTTACACATTCTAAGGACTTGGCTTGGCTCCAAATGGACATAACATCAAAGAATAACAGTTGAAAACAATTCCTAAGACTTGGTGAAAATAGATGTATCACTATGTTGGGTTTTTGATCAAAACACATGGCCATGGTCCAAGTATGTATAAAATGGTTGGGGAAGGTTGTTTCTTGTTCAAGGTTATCAAATGGAGCAACCTTGCAAAAGGAACTATATTGAAATTATTTATAGAATTAAATTTATGTAAAAAATACTCAAATACACCACTTAATTCTAAATTCAAATTTATTTTGTTCAAAAATTATTTTTGGGGCAGTTGGTACGAAAGTACACATCCTAAGGTTTCCAAATATATTTTATTTGCAATTTTTGGATTTGTAGCATTTGAATTATGCCAAAAAACATCAAACAAGCATATTTGAATTTGAACCAATTTAAGTTTGTCAAATTTGAATTTAACAGTGCAAAAAGTTTCTAAATGTCAAGGGATTTTCAAAAAGCCCAAGATTGCTAAATTTGGCCTTGTGGATCAAAAGATATGATAGATCTAAGATTAAGGGACTTTTCTGCAAAACTGCTATTTCATTCCAGCGGGAGCAAAAACAAATAAAGGCTAGGCCACGTGGCTGGATCTAATTGGGCCTGGTAGCTGACTGGACACTGGCGTGGCGTGCTTACTGTGCGTGCTTACGTGGATAAGTGGATCAACCAGGGCCGTCAGATCCAGATCTGATGGTGCCTTACCCTTTCGCCGAATAGATCTAATCTAGGCCACTAGATTGAGATCTAATGGCACAGAGAAGGTAGGGGGAGCTCACCGCGATGGGGTTTCGCCGGAAAATAGCGTTGCGGTGGCCGGCGGCGCAGAAGTCCACGACGATAGCGCTCCGGTGGTCTTCGGGCTCGATGGGGACCACGAAGAGCTTCAGCTCGACTCGCTGAAGCCGATGGTGCCCACAGTGTGCACGGTGGCGTCCTCGAGTGGTGGCACAGTGTGGACCCGAGGCGGCGCAAATCCGGTGGTAAAATCCGGCGAGCAATACCTTCGGCATACGGCCATGTATCGAGGGGGCAAGTGAGGGGAAATGGAGAGTGTCTCGGGGGTACTTAAAGGGCCAGAGAGGGGAGGAGATTGGCGGTTTAATGGCGAGGAATCGGGGGAGAGAATTCCGGCCGAGACACAGGCGGTTTCCAAACGGAGGAGGAAGAAGGCAGTGACGTCAGGGTGACGTCATCTTTCTTTTTTATTTTTATTTTCTTTTTCCTATTAAATAAAAACCACAATAACTTCTGTTTTAAATATCCAAATAACATGAAACCAATTTCTAAAATCTTGAAATCTCAAATAATTTCCAACAGTACCATTTTTGAAAACAAAACAACATATTTTATTTTTGAATTTTTGGAAATTTGAATAATTCCTTAATAGTCCGTTAATGTGATTTTTAATTTAAAAATTTATAATGCATAGTTATTGGTCAATTAAAATTTTAGTGACATTATAATTGTTGAAAACATAATTTTGAAAGTTATTTCATTTTATTTTTCACAATTTTATATTTTGAAAATATAAATAAAACACTAATATTACTTTAAGGCCATTTTAAAATTTAGAAAATAATAAATTGATGTTATTATCTAAATAAAATTTCAGAGACATTTTACATGTCATAAATTATTTTTGGAAGGCCATTTATGAACCATTTTCACATTTTATAATTTTAGGATATGAAAGATTTTACTAATAGTAACTTAATGCTATTTAATTAGTTCATATCAAATAATTAATATTGTTGATCAATAAAATTTAGAATAAAACCACAAGTCATAATATTGTTTTCGAAACCATCTTATGTTATTTTCAAGCAATGCATTTTATTTTCACACCTTTATGCTTAAAAACTTGGAATAACAATTAAAATTTATTATAGAAATATTTTATTCTTATCAAATGTTTTTTAGGCTTAGAACTTTATTAGGGGTTATAAATATTTGAGTATTGTTTCCATAAGATATCTTCAAAGTAATATTGGAGTTGTAAACATTTTAGGTAAAGGTTTGTTAATAAAAAGATATTCCCTTTATCTAATGAAACTTATTTTAAAATAAGGTCTTAGGGTTTTAGGAACAGGGGCATAACTGGATTGGTAAACTCAATTTCATTGAATTATGTATTATTTTCTTTTGTTTCTTGCCTCTCATTTGGTTCTTGGTGACTTGTACAACATGAAAACAAAAGTTTCAAAATTTTATGATTTTTGCATTTTCCAAAAATCGGGGATGTTACATCCAGTTTGTGCTGCCGTTGCATCTCCAGCAGTTAATAACGCAGCGACATATGACGAAGTTGTGGTTTTGTTTGATGAAGCTGTTGTGAAGCCTCATCCTTGGAAGAGATCTAAGAGAACTACCTGTGATGTTTGGAATCACATGACCAAATATGAGATAAAAGTTCAAGATAGAGATGGAAGCACGGTTGTGCAGAGATGGGATAAGTGCAACTCTCCTGGATGCACCTACAAAGGTCGGAGGGAACCTGATAGAGGAACATCGGTTTTGATAAGTCACTTGAAAAATAACCATAGAATAGTGAGCAGACAGCAAAAACTAGAACTAAAGCCAAGTGGAGACAACACCAATGATAAGTCTGCATCAGTTCAAAGTTATAAGTATGATGAGGCTGCAAGCTTGATGAAATTTTATCTTGCAATTGTCATGAATTAATATCCCTTGCGTATTGTTGAACATGAGTACTTCATTGATTTTGTGAAATCATTGCGTCCTAGTTTTCCAATTAAAAGTCACCCTACTGTTAAGGAAGAGATAGAAAATATTTTCAAAGAGGAAAAGAAGATCTTGTACGAGTACTTTAAAACACTTGATTGCCGGTTCAGTACAACATGGATATGTGGACGTCTAATCAGACTAACGGTTATATGTGCATCAGAGTCCATTGGATAGACGATAATTGGTCTATGCAGAAAAGGATTATCAAAGTCATGCAAGTTAAAGGACATCATTCTAGAAAGGCTTTATGCAATGAGTCCATTGACAGTATAATGGATTGGAATCTTGATAGGAAGTTTATTGCACTTTCCTTGGATAATGGTGCTGCAAATGATAAATGTGTTGAAGGAGTAGTAAGTAAACTGAATAAGATATCTCCATTGGTCTATGATGGAATATTTTTTCATGTGAGATGTATGAACCACATTTTAAACCTTGTTGCCCAAGATGGGTTGAAGACAATTGCATCAGCTATTGGAAATATTAGAAATACGGTGGCAATTGTGAAGAACTCTACACTGCAGTATGATTATTTTAAGAAATGTGCATCCGAGTGTGGCTTGAATGTTAAGACAGAACTCGTGTTAGATGTTCCAACTAGGTGGAATTCCACCTATGCCATGTTGTGCGCTGCTAGATACAACAAAGAAGCTTTTGATAAACTTTTTCTAAGGCAGAAAAACAATTACAAGAAATGTGCTCCAAGTGAGAGTGATTGGGAGATGGCTACAGCAATATGTGCGTGTTTGAAGCCATTTGATGAAGCTAAAATGTTATTTTCAGCCCATAAATACCCTACAGCCAATCTGTATTTTAGGAAGTTTTGTTTGATTAAGCTAGCTATTCCAGAATGGTGTGGCAGCTTTAACAATGTCATTAAGAGGATGGCATATTCAATGAAGAAGAAGTATGATAAGTATTGGGAAAAATCCAACATTGCACTTGCTGTAGCATCTTTCCTAGATCCTAGATACAAGAAAAATGTTATTGAATTCTATGCACCGAAGCTTTATCCCACCACTTCTAGACAAGATATTAATAGGTTTGATTTGGTTATTAACCATCTATTCCAAGATTATATCTCTACTTCGATGAAGACAGACAATAATTCACAATTTGATGTTCCTGGTGACGAGGATGATCTGGACATGTTCTTGCACTCCAAATGTCAATCAGAAAGTGGTACCAAATCTGAGTTGGAGATATACTTGGATCAGTCATTAGCACCTAGGTCCAAGGATTCGGATTTTGATATCTTCTCCTAGTGGAAAGTAAAACAGGTCGAGTTCCCTATTCTGTGCTGGCGGGCGGGTTATTGACCCTTTGCGCAACCGTCTAGAACCTGAAACAATGCACGCATTTATTTGTTTAAAAGATTGAACGCTTGGAAAAGGTAATAGTTTTATTCTTCATACATTTTTTTTTAATTTCCATGTCAAAGTGGTGATATTTATTCTTGTGGCGTTCAGGACGTAAAGCAAATTCTATTATGGATGAGATGGACATGCAAAACTTTGAGCAACATTTGGCCAATTTGATGCTGGTACGCCTTATCTTTATTTGTCTAGTCTAACTTAAATTTCATTGTTGTAATTTTACTTCATTCTAACTCAAATTTTCGTTCATGTCTTTATTCTTTTAGTTGGATGACCAAGAGTGTGGTGGTGATAGTATTGATGGGGAGAAGGACTCTGATGACGATGACATGGAGTTAAATTGATGTGTTGCTAAATCATATATGGTGCTCCAATGCTGCCAATGCATACATTTTTCGAAGACTATTTTTATTTGTATAACGAGTTTCGTAGTGTCGATGTAGAACTTTTTTTTGTGCGTGTTGAAGTGTTAAACTATGTGCGTGGTACTTTATTTTAATTATCGATGGTCGAGGTCTTAAATAATTCTTTGATTTGTTAGCTATTTTTTCATTTGAGTCTTTTGTGGTAAGGACCAAAAGTATTATACCAATAATCCGATAAATGTTCGTTTTCGTATCGGATCTGTCCCGTATCTGTGCCATATTAATTTTCGTGGATTTCCGATTCCATATTCGTTTCCGGTGTTTCCGGTTTCTTTTCTGATTAAGGTGAGACAAACAGAAACGAAAACGATAATACATGTTTCTGCCTGTTTCTGTTCTGTTTTCAACCCCACCTTTGTTAGGGACACAATGCACAAGACTTACCCATCTACTATCAGCAATATGAAAAATAATACCAGCATCAAGTAGTTTAAATACCTCATTTCTTACCACTTCCTTCATCTTAGGAATTAAACGGCGTTGATGTTCAACATCTGGCTTTGCATCAGATTCAATATTAATAGCATGCTGATATATAGTAGGAGAAATCCCCTTCAAATCACCTAGAGTATAACCAATAGGTCCACGGTGTTTCTTTAAAATTCCCAATAATCTTTCCTCTTCTTCACCTGAAAGTTTAGCACTAATAATAACAGGATATATTTTCTTATTATCAATATAAGCATATTTAAGATCATCAGGCAAATGTTTTAAATCAAAGACATGAACCTCCTTGGGTGGCAATGTGGTTCCCAAATCTTCCACGGGTAAATTATATTTTGGTATCACCGGTTGACGAAGAAGAATATCGTCAATCTCATTTATCTCTTTCATAAAGACCTCACTTTCATGATCCTCCATATATTGCTCCAAAGCAGTGTTAGGAGCAAGAGCAATAGAAGAAATTTGTTCAACTTTAAAATTCTCATCAGGTAATTTAGATTCATAAGGTGCTCTAGAAAATTTGGAGAAATTGAACTCATAAGATTTTCCATCAAATTTAGTCAATATATTCTCTCTCTTATAATCTATAATAGCACCACAAGTGTTCAAGAAGGGTCTACCAAAAATAATAGGACAAGTTTTACTAGCAGCTCTACCAAGTACTAGAAAATCAATGGGATATTCAGTTTTACCACATAAAACTTCCACATCCCTAACAATACCAATCGGAAAGACAATTTCTCTATTAGCAAGCTGAATAGCCACATCAATATCCTCAAGCTCACAAGAACCAATTTCATGCATAATTTCTCTATAATGATCATAAGGTATAGCACTAGAACTAGCACCAATATCACATAAACCATAATAGAATGATCACCAATCTTAACAGAAACCACAAGAACACTAGTTTTCTTAGGTATATGAGGATGGGAAACAATATTTGAAGCATCCTCACAAAATACAATGCGTTCATCCTCTACATTCCCACAAACAAGATCTTTTACTATTGCTACTTCAGGTTCAACAATTATTTGTTCATCAGGTTCAACATATTTCTTAATGCTCTTATTAACCACACTAACTACAACAGAGTGTTCTTTCACACTAGCAGGGAAAGGAATTTCTTAAATATAAGGTTCAGGAACAGCAGGATTAACAACATGCACTTCTATATTACTAGCAGGAACAATATATTTATAAGGTGCACGCTATTTATGATAATCTTTCTTAGAAATATCAAGATAGGAGGCAAAAGATTTAAGACAGTTTGCAAAGATTTGAGAATCAAGACCACAAACATCACAAACATTACAGAAATCATCGGTTCCCATAAAAGTTTTAACACATTCATAATCATAATTTATACCTGACTTTCTACCTTTGTCATTCTCCCATCCTTCAGTGTTTTCTTGAATACGATCAAGAAGATCCCATTTAGTTCTTCCTTCATATGTGTGAATGATCCAGAACAAGAAGCATCTAATAAACCCTTGTCTTAAAGAGAAAGCCTTGCATAAAAATTATTGATAAAAACAATACGCGGGAGCTCATGAACGGGACATTTGGGCATTAATAACTTCATTATCCCCCAAGCTTGGGCAATACTCTCTCCATCATGAGGACAGAAATTATATATTTTATTCCGGTCTTTATGAATCTCACTAGGAGGATATAATTCAGAATAAAGGAGAGGAACATTTCCACCATTCTTCAGTAATTGAACCATTCAGCGGATCTTCCTTTCAGCGATAGAGAGAATAATTTCCGGTTAATTTGATCCATACTAATACCTGCACATCTGAACAACTCACATAATTCATGTATAAAGCGCAAATGATCACGGGATGGAAAGATCCATCTCCATAATAGCAGTTATCCATAACACGTCTAACAATTTTCATAGTTATTTTATAAGGATCTAATTCAGAAGATAACGGGTCACCTACTACCCTAGAACTGATAGTAGTAGTACCTATAATTAGAGAATCAAAAGCATTATCCATAATGAAATAAAACAATAGACGAAAATTAAAACAACACTCACAGTAAAAGTTTCTCTTACCAATTCCACTTACCAATAGTGCTTCATTCCCCGGCAACGGCACCAGAAAATAGTCTTGATGAACCACAAGTATAGGGGGTGTATCGTAGTACTTTCGACAAATAAGAGTGTCGAACCCAACGAGGAGCAGAAGGTGTTGACAAGCAGGTTGGATAGAGATTTCACTGTAAACACTAACAAACAGGTTTTTGGTGGTTTTGGATATAGCGGAGAAATAAAGTGCGAGTAAATAAAAGACAATAAATAATATTGCAGCGAGTGTCCAAATCCTTTTGAGAGCGAAGGACAAGCCGGTTGTTCTACTTATAATTACCAAACGTTCTCGAGGACACATGGGGATTTCGTCAAGTGCTTTCGCTTCATATATTTGATTAATATTTATGGGCTCGTTAAGTGTTGAGTTGGTGAAACTATGCTAATGCACCGCCCAACTAGGACTAATACATACTTGTGATTATACCCCTCGCAAGCATTCGCAAAATCATGAAAGTAACTAAGATAAATCTAACCACGGCCATAAAACTCCGGGACCCAACACTCCCTCGTGCATTGGTTTCCTAACGGGGTTTAGGTTTGTGTCACTCCAGCAACCCTACTATTAGTAGACAAATACATAATGCATCCTCCTAGGCCCATAAAGGTGAAGTATCATGTAGACGATGTTCACATGACACCACTAGAAGAATAGCAACACAACTTAAATACCGAAACGAGAAATATTACTTCAACATAACTTCACTACTAACATCATGACTTCTCCCATGTCCTCAAGAACTAAATGAACTACTCACGAGACATCATATGGATCATATTAAGTGTAGCATCCCACTTTTTAGCAAAAGTGAAATACCTGTGTTAGTGTGCTAGTCCCTGGATCAATTGCTAGCACCACAGTACAAAATGAAATATCATGCAAATGCATCAGTTTCTATTACATCGCATGATCCAGTCTTTACAAAATATTATTACAACTTGCATAGTCTGAGAAGACTAGCAGAAAACAAAGAAATACAGCGGAAAACAAAGTACAACATTGAGCCCATCTTCTTCATGTGCCACAGGCAAAACATGTTGGAGATAGTCTCGAGATCCTAAACGAAATCCTCACTCGTCTTCATAAGCATCTGCAATATGGAATATGCAGCCACAAGGGGGTCAATACAATTTAATATATTGGCAAGTAACGCTATGGTGGATATAAATGGCAAGACTAATACTACATGCTTATTTGGCTGAGTGGAGTTTCTGGCTAAGTTTGCATAAAGCAAGTTTTCTCCTATCTCTTTTGTAAAACAACTTTTCTTTTCAAGGGGTGGCATCATTGGACTGAAATCCAAGCACCACAAATACTGTTCACTTGGCCAAAATTTTAATTATTGAAAATGGTGATGTGATTCTTCCATCCTTCCTTGTCCAGCTGCTCATAGTTGTCCATAACCGGGGACACGGCTAAGATCTTAGTTTGTTGACTCTGCAGAGCTTGTGCACTTTCACCTTCAGACTCAAATCATCCCAAACATCCTATAAACTCTGAGTGCATTAAGGAAAGGAGAAGATTGAGACGAGATCTTTCAGCAGCAAGAATTCAACCTAATGGCAAGACCCGTTCCACCTATAATTATGTTACATCTGCTTGTCAAGCCCAGGCTGAATCCTCGCAACTTAGTTAATCAAGACAGAGCCCATATGACTAAAGGCTGCACTAGAAGCAATCTAAACTTGGGGAACATCACAATCACTTTCTTCCTGGGTGGCATTCCTTCAAGTGAACTCCCCTCGGGGAGACACTCAACTTTCGATAGCCCCGCAATACCAATCCACCCAGGTGGTTCATTGAAGTTGTTACTTAGAATTTTCTCACAACATCAAGTAAAACAATTTCTGTAGCATGGAAAAGCATCAACTAAGTACCAAGGCTTCGAAATAACAAGGTATAAGGATGGTTACACACTACTAGGATATAGCATAGCATAATATAACTTAGTAAAACTTCCTATCATGCATACTACTCAAAATCAACTAATGCATATAGAAAATAATGGGTAGTTGAATGATGTGTTACTTGCCTTGTTGAGGTTGGTTAAGATATCACACTCTCTTCACCAAAGATCGTTGCTCTCCATACAATCTATTCATTGAAAACACAATAACAAATAAACAAGCATACTAGCAAACAAACAAACAAGTGAAGATATAAAGCAACAAACATGACAAAAATGGGTTTAACCAAGTTGGCTAGGACAAGGTCAAGTTTTGAGTTTTGAAATATTTATTCTCTAATGGCATCATACTTGTTAAGGAGTTTTCCAAGAGTTCACTATGGATGTCTTTGTAGTGATCAAACTTTATTGAAACATATTTATCTAAGAAGTTCCAAGAGTTCACCAAAGATGGTTTAGTTTGAGTTTGTAGAAAACTAACTTTATTATAACCATACTTGTCGAGGAAGTTTCAAGAGTTCACCAAGGTGATCTCACTATTTTAACTAAAGTAACACATAACCATGTGTAACCCTTAGTCATTTTCATCAAGACATTTGAGGTGATCTAAGTTAGTCTTTCCACTTTGGTTAGGGTAGGTCTAAAATCAAATCAAGACAACAAATAAAAATGAATGCTAATATGAGTTCTTAGGTTTTCCATTTGGGTCAATGGTTGGACAAAAACAACTTGTTACTCTTAAACTTGGGTGGATGGCTCCAAGTCTTCAGATGCTTGTCTTCTTGAAGATCATCTTCATGCTTCTATTGTTGTCTTGTTCCTTGGATGGATTCTTCTCTTGGTCTTGATAGATCTTCATGGCTTTCACTTCACTAATTGGTTTGGGTATGGGATGGGCAGAAATACCTCTAAGTCAGATAGAAAGAAAATAGGAAGAAAGATAGAAAGAGAGAGTGAGATGTTTTCTTCTTGATTTCTGCATACACATGTACTTCCTTGATTTTCTTCTAGTTGATGTGGATTCTAAGTCTTCCCTTAAATTTCTTCAATGATCTTCCTTGTAGCTCTACTTATTGCCACCAAGTTGAAAATGAAGTGTCTTCTATTTCTTGAGTCTTGTTTTCCACTTGCTAACTTGATGAATTATTGAAGCAAGAATAGGGGAGTGAAGAGGTAGATAGAAGACTAGGGTACTAGTGTTTGAGGTTCACTACTTGGTCATTTTAGGGACTTGTTCTTGGCTCCAAATAGCCATAACAACAAAGGAAATAAAATGGAAATTACTTCTAAGGCATGATAATATGGGTGGATTACTATGTTGGGTTTTTGGTCAAAAACACATGGTTATGGTCCAAGGGTGTCCAAAATGGTTGGTCAAGTTTTTTTTTGGTTCAAGGTTATCAAATGGAGCAATTTTGCAAAAGGAACTATATTGAAAATATTTATAGAATTAAATCTATGTCAAAAATACTCAAATGTACCAATTAATTCTAAAATCAATTTTAATTTGTTCAATTTTTATTTTGGGATAGAGGATATGAAAGTACACATCCTAAGGTTTCCAAATATGTTTTATTTACAATTTTTGGAATTGTAGAATTTGAAATATGCCAAAATTCATCAAACAAGCATATTTGTAAGTTTGTGAAATTTGCATTTGGCCAGTGCCAAAAGTTTCTAAATGTCAAGGGCTTTTCAAAAAGTCCAAGATTGCTAAATTTGGCCTTATGGATCAAAAGATATGATAGATCTAAGATTCAGGGACTTTTCTGCAAAACTGCTAATTCATTTCAGCGGGAGAAATTCAAATAAGGGCTAGGCCACGTGGAAGCTCCTGATTGGTTGCTTGTGCTGACTAGGTGCTAGCGTGGCGTGCTGACGAGGTGGGCTGACGTGGATAAGTCATTGGATCTAAGCCTTCAGATCCAGATCCAACGATAGCATACCGCTTGGGGGTGGATCTAATCTGGGCCGTCCCCTAGATCTAATGATCACAGAGAGAGAGAGAGAGAGAGAGAGAGAGAGACGGTGGCTTATCGGAGCTAGGTCGCCGGAGATGGTGCGCGCGGTGGCGCTGCTCACGGGAAATCGATGGTCCCGTCGATCTAGTTGCCCTCGGGCTCAACAAAGGCGACTACTAGCTGCTGCACGACGTGGGGAGCACGTTGGTGACGATGCAGTGCTTCCTGGAGCTCCTAGACGACGACACGTGATCGGAGACGACGCAACTCCGGTGCGCCACGGTTGTGGACGACGTGGTGCTTTCGATGCGTAAAAAGGGTGACAGATGGGTCAATGAGGAGCGCACGGTCACTAGAGAGCGAATGGTGGTGGTCTCGGCTGCCTAGAGTGGCTCACCTCACCGAAATCAAGGGGAGACGGCGGCGGCAGTACGAACTCCGTCGACGAAATTCTCCGGCATGGTTGCGAGATGCAAAAAGAGGGGATAGGGGAATGCGGAGGGAGTCCTTGGCTCTTTATAGGCGCGGATAAGGAAGAGAATCATGGCCTTAATGGCCCTTAATCGTGCGGCGAAGATTTCGGCCGTGACAGGGTTCTTTCCAAACAGAGGAAGAAGATGATGACGTCATGGGTGACGTCATCCATTCTTTTCTTTTTATTTCTATTTATTTAATTAAATCATAACTTCTGTTTTAAGTATCCAAATGACATGAAACAAAATTCTAAATTCTTAAAATTTCAAATACTTTCCAACAGTACCAATTTTGAAAAAAAAAATCAACATATTTTATATTTGAAATTTGGAAATTTGAATAATTCCTTAATAGTTACTTAATGTGATTTTTAAATTTAAAACTTTATAAAACATAGTTATTGGTCAAATAAAATTTTAGTGACATTCTAAATGTTGAAAACATATTTTTTGAGAGTCCTTTCATCTTGTTTTCACAATTTTATATTTTGAAAATATAAATAAAACACTAATAGGTCTTTAAGGCCATTTTAAAATTTAGAAAATAATAAATTGATGTTATTTTCTAAATAAAATATCAGTGACATTTTACATGTCATATATTATTTTTGGAAAGCCATTTTTAAACCATTTTCACATTTTATAATTTTAGGATATGAAGGATTTACTAATAGTAACTTAATGGTATTTAATTAGTTCATATCAATTAATTAATATTGTTGATCAATAAAATTTAGAATAAAACCACAAGTCATACTATTGTTTCCCATGCCCTCTTGTAAGTTATTTTCAAGGCAATGCATTTTATTTTGACACCTTTATGTTTAAATTAAAATTTATTATTAACTATTTTATTCTTATCAAATGTTGTTGAGGCTTAGAAATTTATTAAGGGTTATAATTCTTTGATTTTTGTTGCCATAAAATATCCTCAAAGTAATATTGTAGTTGTAAAAATTTTAGATAAAGGTTTGTTAATAAAAGATATTCCCTTTTATAATGGAACTTATATTTGAATAAGGTTTTAGGGTTTAAGGAACAAAGGCATAACTGGATTTCAAAATCCAATAAACTTGGTATCGGACCTAATATTTCATTTGTGTTTGAGTTTTATTTGTTTTTGGTGACTTGTATTGACATGAAAACAAAAGTTTCAAATTTTTGTGATTTTTTTGCATTTTCCAAAAATCAGGGATGTTACAGACTACCACCTTAAAAGAAATCTCGTCCCGAGATTTGGGAAGGTTAGAAAGAAAGATAGGTCTGGGTGACTGGGTTCCAGAACAACTGGGTGGGCTACTTAAAAGAAACTTTTGTGGGTAGTCTATTTTCATTTGATTGGAGTGTAGATTGATTTGAGATTGGCTTGAGTAGAACTTTCCTTCGCGGTAGAGCTGTAGACCAACATAGGTATGTTGAACTACCTTTGACACTGAGGGGTCACTCTTTGGGTCAATCAAAAGCCTTTGGTTCACTCTCAACTTGGTCTTTTGATATCATTGGCAATCTTCCATCTTGTTGTTCTCATCCTTGAAGGCAAACGTCATGCTATTTCTAAAGAAACTCTCATGGTAGGCAAAATCTTCCATTTCTTGATAGCTCCAAGGTTGGCTTGATCCTCACCGAAAATAGTACGTTTTTCAGTAACACTAACATAGGGTCATCATTGTATTCTACCATTCTATTGTTCAGGTTTAACATCGTCGTCTCTCTAATAGGCATGTCACTCAGATTTAACATTCCTCATAGCAAAAATTAAATAATGTGAGTAGTCACCATGGGGGTCAATCCATGTTGCACTCAATCATTACCTTGTACTTGGATTGACGAATCTTGTTTAATAACACTAGGTCACCTCACTTGTCTAACAGAAAGTTCCAAATCTGTAAGACAAACTTGAGCGAACTATCATTTCTCAACTAGTGGGTTGCTCTGAATTGTTGTAGTTTTCTGCATCTCTTATCCTCCTGGTGTGGTATGCTACCATTCTTCATAGCTCATGCAACTTTGAGTCCACTTGTCTATCTTCACTTGTTGATTGGCTTGATGCTCCTTATGAGGTAGTTGGCATTGGTCATGGATGCGATTGTTCCTTCACACAGAAGAAGGCAATTTGATACTAGCATTCCTCAAATGGGATGGCTTGTGTCTCAATAGGGTAAAGGTTGTATGATTCCAAAATGGTTCTCACTATGGTTGGTGAACGAGTATGGTGTTGGGTTTGGTCTAGTAGGGATGAGTAGAGATTTAGAAAGATAGCTAAGGGAGGTTCCTATCCAAACATAGCAGATCAAGGAAACTCATCTTACAATGAACACATAACATATAACAACTCAATCATCACACCAAACAACAAGGTTTTCAAAAACATCTAGCATTGTCATACCACACTCCTTGGTATGATCAATCGTGTTTCGTGTCTCACAACTTTATTACATCTCATGGTGGTCTACTATTTAGGGCGGGGTAACAACTTTCTTGCTTTATTCCTCATGAGGAGTCTTCAATACTCAGTCTTCACGATGATCTCTGTGCTCTTGTACATTGAAATCTCTTTTTCAAGAGTGTTGATCTATTCTTCAGCTTCCTTGAGAATCTTCTTTGTGTTGTGAAGTCTCCACTTGAGTCTCTCGGTAAGTTCTTCAATAGCCCTCCATGCAGCACTTCTTGCCGAATCAAAGAATGTCAAATGCACCACCTTGTTGGTAAGCATGCAATCTCCTCCCATATTGTGGTCGTACTCCTTGTTCATGTACAGATGAATCTGCACCCACCAATATTCAAGATCATCTTCCTCATCAATGTAGGGAAAACCCCAGTAGACTGCTGGTCCTTCAAATCCCATGATTAACATGAGATCCTTCAATGCTCTTGGAAAATCAGTGTCACATTCCAGGGTCATGGTCATCATTGGTCCTCTCTTGAGTGAATCAAAGATGCTGGTCATCTACAGATAAGAGTAGACATTAGAAATGTATCATAGAAAGGAGTACGAGGAGCATGGAGATATAAGAGATTTCTTTGTGGAGTAGTTGTAACACCCGGGGGATTTTCCCCCAAAGTAGAATTGTTTGCTCTCCTTTTGCATGGCATTGCATCATGACATTGCACTTGGTTTCAAAACCAATTAAAAATTTCGAAACACTTTCAAAAATTCAAACAATGCACATCTGTTTTCAAATCAAATTGTTTTCAATACACTTGAAGTGTAAACATAATATTTGTTGGGTTAAATAACACACCTCTTACTAAAACCCCAATTTGAATTTCAACTTCAAATTTAAACAGTAATAAAAAACTTTTGAATTTTGGAAATCCATTTGTCATGCAATTGGGCATTACCATTCCTAAATACAAATAAAATTATTTCATAATTTTGGACAAATAAAACTCTCCCAAAATTCCATTCTTCTTCTCACCTTTCTCTTACAAAAAAAAAGGAATAAAAAAAGGAGAGCTGCTGGGGGAGGCAGGCCGTTTGGCCCACCTACCACCCCAGCGAGCAAAGCAGCCCAGCCCACCCCACCTTTTTCCTCATCCGTACACAAGCACGAGGAGGACGTGCCCCCTGCTGTCGCTTTCCCCACGTGAGCCCCTCTCACCTGCTCCCCCTCTGCCCTCCTCTACAAGAAAGAGACCCCGGCGCCCCAGAACCCTAGCCTCCCTCCGCTCTCCCTGCGCCGCCGCCCTCTTCCTTTCTCCCCATCCTCCTCTGTTCTTTCCTCCAAAAAAAAATCACTGAATTTTTCTGAACCAGGCCATGGCCGGAAGTTTTGGGTCAGGGCGCCGTGGTTGCGCTCGCCGACGGCCCCCGTTCCCCACGTGAATGGAAACGGGGGACCTCCCTCTACGCCCTCGTCACCTATGGCACGGGGAGCCCCCCAGACCGCGACGCCGTCGAGCCCTTTCTTCCCCGGCGAGCTCCTGGCCATTGCCGCGCGAGCCGATCTCCTCCTCTGTTTCCGCGACGACGACGACCTCGAGGTGAGCACCTCCCCATCGCCCTGCCTTTCTCCTCCTCCCCCCCTCGTTTTCCCTCGCTCTGCTGCCCGCCATCGAGCGCTGCCCGTTGCAGGTCGCCGCCGATCGAGCGTTCTGTCACCGATCCCGTGCAGTTCGTTTCAGTTTCGCAGGGAACCTCCGCATTTTGTCACCTCTATTTGGCTCAGACCCGTAACTAAACACCAACCGAGCAGCTAGCACAGTGGCTGTGCACCCCGTCTGCCTCCCTGGAGCCCCGAGTTCGAATCCCCCCCCCCCCCCCCGAGGCGGAAAGCCACCTCTTTTTCGGCCTTTTTCTTTTATGTTTCGAACTCCAGAAAAACAGATCTGAGTCTTTATTTGTAAAATCCATAACAAATTGAAAAATGCTCCAATTTCAATGGTTCAAATTGCTATGGATTCAGAATCTTGTGCTCTTTCTGTTAGTCACAAAGTTGAAACATGTTTCTGTAATAAATTTTGCACTAAATAATTAAATACAGAAATGGCTATTAAAATTTGAAACTTTGGAAAATCATAACTTGAGTTCTGTTCACCCAAATTGAGCAAACTTGGGCTCTAAAAATTTGTCTTAACAAACTTAACACATTGGTATTTATTTGGTCACAATTGAATTAAATTTGAACATGTTTCCTTCTGTTTACTAAAAAGGGCAGAATAAAATGCTTATGGAAAAATGCATAATAAATTCAATAATGATCCAAAAATTATGTTTAATAGCTCAAAATGTTCAGTGAAACATTTGCTACATGTTTTCAACCTTTTAAATACAATTTGTTTACTGTTTTTCCTAATTGAAATTGGAGTAATAATTCAATACTTTAATTACACCTTTTAAATTGAAAAATTCGTAACTTGGGCAATTCAAATCCAATTCCAACATGTAAAATATGTTTTCCATCCAATTTTTCACGAACTTTGCAAATATCAACTTTGTTTTCTGTTTTGAACAATTTTAATTGCTGAAAACAACTATTTCTTAATTAATGCATTTAAAATTGTCAATTTAGTAACTTGCTCATCTAAAATCCAAATTCAACAAATGAAATATGTATTCCATCTAAAATTTTGTGTTCTTTCCAAATATAAATTTTGTTATCTGTTTTGAACATTTAAAATTGGTGAAAACAACAAATGTTTGTTTAAATCATTTAAAATGCCAAAGTTTCATAACTTAACAAATAAAATTCCAAACTTGGTAAACAACATATCAAACTGAAAATTGTTGTTTTCTTATTGTTTTCATCATCCATGCATCATTCTAATCAACTTTCACATGATGGTTATTTTTAGATCATTTAATTCAACATTAATTCATGGGCTTTTCCAGATGCAATCCAAATTGCATATGGGCCCATTTAAATATGTTTACCATGTCAACTGGTTTACTTTGATGAACCAATTAATTGTCATGCATATAAAATAGGATCATGCTGGATCTTTTTCCGTGGAAGTAATTGTTGCATCTGGTGTTTGTTCTAGTTCGTTGCTTCTTCGCGGATAGGACGTTGAGATGATGTGAGCAACGACAAGTTCTTCGGATGTACCTCTACTTGCTGGATCTCAGGCAAGTATACTCACTTGCTACCTATGGCTGCCATTCATCACTTGTTACCGATTCTTTCCGTTATCTTTATGCTAGCCTTATGATTCGATGCTTGTGTCTCGATCCTATCATATGTTTACCTTGCAACCATGATATAGCCTTCCTTCCACTTCCTATTAACTGTTGTTTGTTTACCTTGTTGGCCCTCGTGTCGTAGTTGCATGCTTAGTGTTGTTTGCGCTCAAGTCTTGTTGTCCGTCTTATCACCTGTTTAGTTTGATAGTTGGGTTTCAATTCAATCAACTTCATGTTAATGTTTGGGGTAATACCAATAATTTGATGATAAGGCACCGGCAGGAGGCCCGGCGTGGTTTTGAGGCCTGCTAGTGTCAACCTTAATTAGGAAAAGGGTCTTCTCCTCCGATCCATGATGAGCGCATTAACCGCATGTGGGAAGCGAGTATGGGCGCCCCCCGCAATTCTGATTCGATTCGCATCTCGTCCAAATCGCCTCATTTAGTTCGGGTTTTCCATTTGCCGCATGCATATGCAGGTGCGAACCCTTGGCGCCAGGGTGGAACTTTTGTAGTCGGCATTTAGGGAGACACGTTCTTAGAGTGCTATGAGGGTCCCCTTTTCTTCGTGGGGTTGATTAGCCGTGCGCTCAATTGCACGGGGTTCTTTGGGCTTGATGCGAAGAAGAGTTTGGTTGTGTTGAGTGCCCCGCTTGGTGGAAGGGCCTTTCCATCTGGAGGGTCATTCTTACGTGTACGGCCAAATTGGTGCATCCCTGCAGGGTTAAATCTTCTCGAGAAGCCGTGTTGTCCGCGGTTATGGATGACTTGGTGAAAGTGCTGGCTAACAAGTACTCAGACAACTTACACTTAACGATGATAACTTGACTAGTAATATAGATTACCTCCACCATAAAATGATGTCACCTTAATCAACAGTGTGAGTTTTCCTTGGGTTGCTTCCTTAGTAGGGGGTAACATTGGATGGGATTGTTTGGTGAGTAGTTGTAGTTGGTTCTGATACACTATCTTATCCCTTTCCTTTAGCCGGATGTTGTAGCGTGTCTCTGTAGTTAGTTAGTGCAGCCCGCTGTCGCTTCTTTGCAATAATCCCTTCCTTTCCGTTGTACCCAAAGTATTTGTATCTTGTGATGATTGGTTACGCTGGTATCTTGTGAGTATGGGTTATCCACTTGCCAGTACTTAATCGTACTGACCCACGAATCCATTTCGTGGCTGCATATTCCATATTGCAGTCAACAGGTTTGAAGTCTGACGTCGTTAGCTTGGGAATCCCTCCGGCTTGGCCTGGGCAGGGATTGGACGCCATCGGTTATCTTCAGGACTCTTAGTCCAATTTGTATCTTGTCCGTAGTCGGACACTATGTTGTTTCTTCCGCTGTTATTTGGATCTTTGTATTGTATCAGTTGTATCCTTGACTCGATTGAGTCGTCTTGTATATACCTCCTCTGTTGTTGTTGTGGATTATTCGTGAACTGTTGTAATGTTATCACAAGTGGCAACCTGAAATCGGTTATTATGTGGATTTTGGCGGAAATGCTGAAATATGCATAGTGCCCGATCTCGGGGCGTCACAGTAGTTAATAGATAGTATACTTTTATTCCTATGGCTTTTCCTATTCTAATCCAAGCTTAGGGTCTCGAATCCTACAGGAAACACAATGCTCTGATACCATTTTGTAGCATCCCACTTTTTAGCAAAAGTGAAATACCTGTGTTAGTGTGCTAGTCCCTGGATCAATTGCTAGCACCACAGTACAAAATGAAATATCATGCAAATGCATCAGTTTATATTACATCGCATGATCCAGTCTTTACAAAATAGTATTACAACTTGCATAGTCTGAGAAGACTAGCAGAAAACAAACAAATATAGTGGAAAACAAAGTACAACATTGAGCCCATCTTCTTCATGTGCCACAGGCAAAACATGTTGGCGATAGTCTCGAGATCCTAAACGAAATCCTCACTCGTCTTCATAAGCATCTGCAATATGGAATATGCAGCCACAAGGGGGTCAATACAATTTAATGTATTGGCAAGTAACGCTATGGTGGATATAAATGGCAAGACTACTACTACATGCTTATTTGGCTGAGTGGAGTTTCTGGCTAAGTTTGCATAAAGCAAGTTTTCTCCTATCTCTTTTGTAAAACTACTTTTCTTTTCAAGGGGTGGCATCATTGGACTGAAATCCAAGCACCACAAATACTGTTCACTTGGTCAAAATTTTAATTATTGAAAATGGTGATGTGATTATTCCGTCCTTCCTTGTCCAGCTGCTCATAGTTGTCCATAATCAGGGACACGACTAAGATCTTAGTTTGTTGACTCTGCAGAGCTTGTGCACTTTCACCTTCAGACTCAAATCAACCCAAACATCCTATACACTCTGAGTGCATTAAGGAAAGGAGAATATTGAGATGAGATCTTTTAGAAGCAAGAATTCAACCTAGTGGCAAGACCCGTTCCACCTATAATTATGCTACATCTGCTTGTCAAGCCCAGGCTGAATCCTCGCAACTTAGTTAATCAAGACAGAGCCCATATGACTAAAGGCTGCACTGGAAGCAATCTAAACTTGGGGAACATCATAATCACTTTCTTCCTGGGTGGCATTCCTTCAAGTGAACTCCCCTCGGGGAGACACTCAACTTTTGACAGCCCCGGAATACCAATCCACCCAGGTGGTTCATTGAAGTTGTTACTTAGAATTTTCTCACAACATCAAGTAAAGCAATTTCTGTAGCATGGCAAAGCACCAACTAAGTACCAAGGCTTCGAAATAACAAGGTATAAGGATGGCTACACACTACTAGGATATAACATAGCATAATATAACTTAGTAAAACTTCCTATCATGCATACTACTCAAAATCAACTAATGCATATAGAAAATAATGGGTAGTTGAATGATGTGCTACTTGCCTTGTTGAGGTTGGTGAAGATATCACACTCTCTTCACCAAATATCGTTGCTCTCCGTACAATCTATTCATTGAAAACACAATGACAAATAAACAAGCATACTAGCAAGCAAACAAACAAGTGAAGATATAAAGCACCAAACATAACAAAAAGGGGTTTAACCAAGTTGGCTAGGACAAGGTCAAGGTTTGAGTTTTGAAATATTTATTCTCTGATGGCATCATACTTGTTAAGGAGTTTTCCAAGAGTTCACTATGGATGTCTTTGTAGTGATCAAACTTTATGGAAACATATTTATCTAAGAAGTTCCAAGAGTTCACCAAATATGGTTTAGTTTGAGTTTGTAGAAAACTAACTTTATTATAACCATACTTGTCGAGGTAGTTTCAAGAGTTCACCAAGGTGATCTCACTATTTCAACTAAAGTAACACATAACCATGTGTAACCCTTAGTCATTTTCATCAAGACATTTGAGGTGATCTAAGTTAGTCTTTCCACTATGGTTAGGGTAGGTCTAAAATCAAATCAAGACAACAAATAAAAATAAATTCTAAGATGAGTTCTTGGGTTTTCCATTTGGGTCAATGGTTGGACAAAAACAACTCGTTACTCTTCAACTTGGGTGGATGGCTCCAAGTGTTCAGATGCTTGTCTTCTTAAAGATCATCTTCATGCTTCTATTGTTGTCTTGTTCCTTGGATGGATTCTTCTCTTGGTCTTGATAGATCTTCATGGCTTTCACTTCACTAATTGGTTTGGGTATGGGATGGGCAAAAATACCTCTAAGTCAAATAGAAAGAAAATAGGAAGAAAGATAGAAAGAGAGAGTGAGATGTTTTATTCTTGATTTCTGCATACACATGTACTTCCTTGATTTTCTTCTAGTTGATGTGGAGTCTAAGTCTTCCCTTCAATTTCTTCAATGATCTTCCTTGTAGCTCTACTTGTTTCCACCAAGTTGAAAATGAAGTGTCTTCTATTGCTTGAGTCTTGTTTTCCACTTGCTAACTTGATGAATTCTTGAAGCAAGAATAGGGGAGTGAAGAAGTAGATATAAGACTAGGGTACTAGTGTTTGAGGTTCACCACTTGGTCATTTTAGGGACTTGTTCTTGGCTCCAAATAGCCATAACAACAAAGGAAATAAAATGGAAATTACTTCTAAGGCATGATAATATGGGTGGATTACTATGTTGGGTTTTTGGTCAAAAACACATGGTCATGGTCCAAGGGTGTCCAAAATGGTTGGTCAAGGTTGCTTCTGGTTCAAGGTTATCAAATGGAGCAATTTTGCAAAAGGAACTATATTGAAAATATTTATAGAATTAAATCTATGGCAAAAATACTCAAATGAACCAATTAATTCTAAAATCAATTTTAATATGTTCAATTTTTATTTTGGGACATCAGATATGAAAGTAAACATCCTAACGTTTCCAAATATTTTTTATTTACAATTTTTGGATTTGTAGAATTTGAAATATGCCAAAATTAATCAAACAAGCATATTTTAATTTGAACAAATTTAAGTTCGTGAAATTTGCATTTGGCCAGTGCCAAAAGTTTCTAAATGTCAAGGGATTTTCAAGAATTCCAAGATTGCTAAATTTGTCCTTATGGATCAAAAGATATGATAGATCTAAGATTCAGGGACTTTTCTGCAAAACTGCTAATTCATTCCAGCGGGAGAAAAATTCAAATAAGGGCTAGGCCACGTGGGAGCTCCTGATTGGTTGCTTGTGCTGACTAGGTGCTAGCGTGGCGTGCTGACGAGTGACGTGGTTTCTGATCTGGGCCGCCAGATCCATCCAGATCCAACGATAGCATACCGCTTCGGGGTGTATCTAATCTGGGCAGTCCCCTAGATCTAATGGCCACCGAGAGAGAGACGGTGGCTTACCGGAGCTAGGTCGCCAGAAATGGTGCGCGCGGTGGCGCTGCTCACGGGAAATCGATGGTCCAGTCGATCTGGTTGCCCTCGGGCTCAACGGAGGCGATTACGAGTTGCTGCACGACGTGGGGAGCACGTTGGTGACGACGCCGTGCTTCCTGGAGCTCCTAGACGACGACATGTGATCGGAGACGGCACAACTCCGGTGCGCCACGGTTGTGGACGACGTGGTGCTTTCGCTGCGCAAAAAGGGTGACAGATGGGTCAATGAGGAGCGCACGGTCACCAGAGAGCGAATGGTGGTGGTCTCGGGTGCCTAGAGTGGCTCACCTCACCGGAATAAAGGGGAGACGGCGACGGCAGTACGAACTCCGTCGACGAAATTCTCCGGCATGGTTGCGAGATGCAAAAAGAGGGGATAGGGGAATGCGGAGGGAGTCTTTGGCTCTTTATAGGCGCGGATAAGGAAGATAATCATGGCCTTAATGGCCCTTAATCGTGCGGCGAAGATTTCGGCCGTGACAGGGTTCTTTCCAAACAGAGGAAGAAGATGATGACGTCATGGGTGACGTCATCCATTCTTTTTCTTTTTATTTCTATTTATTTAATTAAATCATAACTTCTGTTTTAAGTATCCAAATGACATGAAAAAAAATTCTAAATTCTTATAATTTCAAATACTTTCCAACAGTACCATTTTTGAAAACAATTCAACATATTTTATTTTTGAAATTTGGAAATTTTAATAATTCCTTAATAGTTACTTAATGTGATTTTTAAATTTAAAAATTTATAAAACCTAGTTATTGGTCAAATAAAATTTTAGTGACATTCTAAATGTTGAAAACATATTTTTGAGAGTACTTTCATCTTGTTTTCACAATTTTATATTTTGAAAATATAAATAAAACACTAATAGTTCTTTAAGGCCATTTTAAAATTTAGAAAATAATAAATTGATGTTATTTTCTAAATAAAATATCAGAGACATTTTACATGTCATATATTATTTTTGGAAAGCCATTTTTAAACCATTTTCACATTTTATAATTTTAGGATATGAAGGATTTACTAATAGTAACTTAATGGTATTTAATTAGTTCATATCAATTAATTAATATTGTTGATCAATAAAATTTAGAATAAAACCACAAGTCATACTATTGTTTCCCATGCCCTCTTGTAAGTTATTTTCAAGGAAGTGCATTTTATTTTCACACCTTTATGTTTAAAACTTGGAATAACAATTAAAAGTCATTATTAACTATTTTATTCTTTTCCAATGTTGTTGAGGCTTAGAACTTTATTATGGGTTATAATTCTTTGATTTTTGTTGCCATAAAATATCCTCAAAGTAATATTGTATTTGTAAAAAAATTAGGTAAAGGTTTGTTAATAAAAGATATTCCTTTTTATAATGGAACTTATTTTTGAATAAGGTTTTAGGGTTTAAGGAACAGAGGCATAACTGGATTTCCAAATCCAATGAACTTGGTATAGTAATATTTCATTTGTGTTTGAGTTTTATTTGCTTTTGGTGACTTGTATTGACATGAAAACAAAAGTTTCAAATTTTTGTGATTTTTTTGCATTTTCCAAAAATCAGGGATGTTACAATAAGAGGTGATATAATGGATGATAACAATCTTGTCATAAAGTGTAAACACCCATAAATCTCACAAGCTTCAACTACTAACAAGTAATCCACACGGGGAGAGAGGTCTAATGAAGAGCAGCGATAAAGTCCCCTAATTGTTACAGAAGGATGAATGTGGATGGTGACGGTGATGTTGCTAGTGATGAGGATTATGATGATGATTTTGATGAAGCCCAGAGTGATGACGGTGACGATGGCGACGATTTACCCTTTCCGGGGAGGAATTTCCCCGGCTGATTTCTCCATGTCGGAGAGATTTTCTCTCTCTGGTGTTTTCCGCCCCCGAGGCGGCGGTAGAATAATTATTTGATGATGTTCTGGGGCTTAGGGTTCCCTCAGGGTCAATTACGCGAAAGGGGGGCCCAGGAATGGGCCGGGGGGCCAGACCACCCCCAGGCGCGACCAGGGGGAACGCCGCCTAGTGGTGTGGGCCCTAGGTGGCCCCCTCCGGGTACCCTTCTGGATCACTTCTTCCTTGGAACTTCTAAGACTCCTCCGGTATCCCCCTCTTCTTCTGATCTTCTGAAATAGGGTATCTCGACGGTGCTTTTTCCATCATAGTTCTGGTTCCGGTGTTTCTTCTCCCATAATTATTAAACATGCAAAATAAGATGAAATAACATAAGTAATGTATCATAACATGAAATATATCGATAAATAACAGAAAATAAAGATATAAATAGTGATGCAAAATGGACGTATCACTGCCCTAGACAAACTTTACGTGTACTCTGTACGCGAGACCTGTCTCACTTGTGGCTGAGGGGGTGTCCGTTTCTCCTACTATAGTTAAGATCTAATCTACGAAGGGTTGTTAAAAATATGTTTATCAACGTTGTGGTTCATGTTCGTAGATATGAACAGTTCTATCCTCGAAAGCCCTAACCCACGTAAAATATGCAAAAATAAATTAGAGAAATCTAACTTGTTTTTGTAGGGCATTTGATGTGACATGGTCAATGTTACAAATTTGATGTATGAGATGATCTCTTTTGTAAATTATTGAGATACCGGCAGGAGCCATATGGTTGTCTTATTATTTATGGCATGCGTGTTGTATATCATATCCATGTGATATGTTGTAATTTTTATGGACAATGAAGATGGAGGTGCCATGGACCTTGGTGCCACGCCGGTGGAATGATAGAGATCATACCATGATGCAAAAGATGGAGATCAAGGGAAAGAAGGGCCATATCATGTCACATTATCCATGCATGTGATGTTAATCCTTTTTATGCATCTTATTTTGCTTAGATCGCGACAGTAGCATTATAATAAGATCCCTCTCACTTAATATCATGATAATAATGTGTTCTGCCTTAGTATGCACCGTTAATAAAGTTCGTCGTTTCAAGACACCACGTGTTGATCGGGTGTGACAGACTCAACGTTCGCATACAGTGGGTGCTGACGATCCTAGCATGTACATACATGGCCTCGGAACACACACAATACTACGATTCTACTTGGCGATCCTAACATGTACAGACATGGCCTCGGAACACGTAACCGAAAGGTAAAGCATGAGTCATATGGATGATATGATGAACATGTCGATGTTCTCCTTTGCAACTACATCATCCCACGTGATGATCGGTTTCGGTGTCGTGAATTTGGTTTGTGTAATCACTAAAACGACTAGAGGGATGTTGTTTTTGAGTGGGAGTTCAAGTAGTAATTTTGAATTAACTTGAATTTATTTTATCATGAATAACCAATCAAAGTGAATTTGCATAAATTGTAGTATTCATTGGCATCCACAAACTACCTTACACTTAGATTGTTAATTGAGATATAACTGTTATGATATGGTAAAACAATTTAAGATTGGTATTGTATTAGTGCAATTTAAAACTGAGTCATATTGTATATTTTTGGTATAACCTACCTAGATCCATATGATCAATGTTTGATTGATCTAGAGAGCCAATAATTCCTACTTAAAATCCGGTGTCATGCTTGCTTCCATAATACTTTACCTTCAAAAGAATGGTTTGTTGATTAAGGCAATTTAGGAACTGGAAAGAATTGTTTTCAGAAAGAATCAAGTGAAAGTTATATTGATATCTAGAAACTTATTTACATGACTGAGTATAATTTAGTGTGACAATGTATGCTTATATTATTTGAATATATGATTGAAGACGCTAGGCGTTTGAATCTTCCAAGAAGTTGGGTGCTAATATTATCCTCTAAATTCCTTCCTTCGAGCTATAGTAGTTTCATCACAATTTTTTTATTATGGTATGGATTAAAAGTATGGGTAAAATCATTTACCTTACTTGAGGATTGCTAAGAGTGCAGTCCGGAAGAATGTTATTAATATGGTGATATTAGTAGAACAATCAACCTCAAAGTATGACTCGATGGGTGATAGTATATGACTAACACGCCAAGGAAAATATGCTAGTACGACTAGCATTGTTTGATGTTGAATGATTCTTTTGTAAAGAAAAGGGAATATTTAAATAGAATTACAAAAAGCTATATGGAAGAAAAGAAGATAACTAGAAACATCCAGCTCAGGAGTATATGTTTGATATACAAGTTCTAGATGTATTACTAGTTAACAAAGTATTTTTGGGTATTTTGATACTAGATTGGTTGGTATGAGTTTTCATACAAAGCAACAAATGCAAGAAATACAAGGGCCTAAAAGGAACTAGTAGTAGACGTGGAATCGATTATGACAAGAATAGAAATGAAGTGTTATTATGTTCATTGTCGTATCGAACCTAGCATTCAAGATTTATTTTAAAAACTTAATAGGTTGTTATTTTGTTCCGGTCTTTTGTGAGAACAAATGCGATTGTTCAAATTATGACCATATTCTATAATTTATGGATGAGTTAATATAAATAATGTTGGTAAAGTAAACATCTATAAAACTAAATGCTAAACGTTGCAAGACATAAAATAATTTCACTTAAATTGTGACACCACCATTTTAGTTCATATCGGAAAGGTAAACATGAAGGAACTCCATGTCAATGGACTTCCGGAGTCATTTTGTTTTGAATAAATTGACGTTTGTGAGACCTCTTCCAAAAGATGACTAAAATTCCATTCATAGGCCAAAGTAGAATCGACAACTAATTTAGTGGAGATTATACATATTGATGTATATAGTCCATTATGTGTAGTCGTGTGTGGTGGATTAATATTTCCTTCATAAAATTCCGTTGATGATTTGAGTAGATATATGAGTATATCTATTTAAATAGAACGGAGTTTGACATTTTTGAATTGGTTCAAACTATTGTTAGTATGAAGTAAAAAATCATCGTAACAAGATAATCAAGTATTTATGATTGGATCATAAAGGATAAAGTTTGAGTTACAATTTTAGCAAAACATCTGAGGAGTTGCAGAATTGTTCTAAAATTCATCCTTCTCGAATACCCCACCTAAGTATGGAGTGTTCGAGAGACATAATCAAACCATGTTGGACATAGTACGATAAATAAAATGCCATTATATTTTTGTAGTTTATACATTAGAGACTACCGCTTTTTTACACTGAAAAGAGCACCATCATGATCCGTTGAAATTGACATCATATAAGTTATGGCTTGGATAGTGACCCGAATCGTCTTTTTCTTAAGTTTTGGTATGCATAGCATGTGTAAAATATTTACAACAAAAATAGGATAAATATATGTTTATAAGGTTATCCCAAAGAAAACATTGGGTATTTCTCCTATCACCAAACCAGAGACAATGTTGTTTGTCAGAAGGGGTTGATTTCTCGAGAAAGTAGTTCTTGCAAAACAAGTGAGTAGGAGGACAGTATAAACTCGACGATATTAAGAATCTTTGCTATCATGTCAAGAGTAGCGCATCACTAGAAGTTGTTCCAAGGTTTCCTATGTTGACTAAGTAGAAGACACTACATGTGTTTTAGATACTCCGAATGATTTTGCAAACTGAACTACAAAGTCCTAAAACTTTGTACTTAGACCATCTTGTGGTTTGAGAGTGAAGTGTTGTTTCGACAACAAAGGACCTGGAACTTATAAAGGAAGCAAATAATGGGCCCTGACTTCGTAAAATTGGCTATGAGTCATTATATCCGCGATAGTATCCCTATATGAATATCAAGTATGTGACGTGGTAGTCCTTTCGAAAGGCACGATGCCTAACAATAGAAAACAGGTATATATGGCAGCAAAGACATGGATATTTACATCCTTTGAAAGTTGTGCTTGTCGCGACAAAGTTCAAAGAGTTGACTACTACAAGATTTTGATCTTCCGTAGTGATACTTTAGTCTTTGCGGATAGTTCTAGCAAAAGCTACATATTATGATATGATAGTTGTATAACAAAACCAAATCTCCTTTCTAGCAAGTTTGATGGATGATGTGTACTCGACACAATCTGAAAGTCTTGTAAAATTCAAAAGGTTGCCGGAAAGGTATGCAAACTTCAATGGTTAAAGTTGGCATAACGAAGTTGGATTCTCTAATTTAATGAAGTTATCAAAACAGTTTGATTCCATCATGAATGGTAAAGATGCTTGTAGAGTTACAAGAAATTATGTGGGAGCACTAAGACATACTTATAATATTTATGTAGATGACATATATTTGTTGGAAAATATGTATTTTACATTAACATGGTTAAGATTTTCATATTGATGAAAGGCTTAGAGATATTGGGCATCAATATCTCATATATTGATTGAACCGTCTAATATGGTTGAGGCAAATTACATAGATGAAGTATTGAAGTCAATATCGAAATGACAAGAAGAGGTTCTTGCCACATGGAAAAAAATTGAGAAATATTCAAGTGTTTTGACACATGATGAGAAAATTTGAAATTGAGATTTCTAAGTCATGTGTTCCATTCTATGTAAAAAACCAGATGAGTCTATGATATAGAATGTTATAGCAGGATAATTCATATGATGATTAGACAACAATGGGAGAGATCCTTATGCAATTTTAAGAAAAGCTAAGGATATGTTTTCCTATGTAGTAATGACAAACTATTTGTTGTAATATGTTACATTAATAGTCTTGTCATCTATTCAAATAAACCTATCTTAATTAAATTATGTGTTGAAGGGTAGCACAATAGGTTGGAAGAAAGTTCCATGCTGGACTTGAATGAGTTTCAAAATTAAAGTATTGTGACGGGTACTACAACAAAGGCTAAGTATATCGTTGTGTTGACAACAAATAGTAGGAGTATTTTGTGTCAAGGAGTTCTTTATTGAACTTGGTGAATTTCCAAGATTGCTAACACTATGGAGCTAGATTTTCACAAAGTTTAGTAACATTAGTTTAAGCTAAGAAATTAAGGTCTCACCGGTTGACCAAATATATATGAAGCCATCTCATTAGAGAATGAGTGATGCGTGTAGACGCGAAAACATGCAAGTACAATAGGACCTGAACATGTCAGATATTTTGATGAAGTCAACCATATGCAAAACATGGTAATAACACTGGAACACCATATGTGTTAAGTGCTTACATACTAGATTATTGACTCTAGTGCAAGTGGGAGACTGAAGGGAATAAGCCCGAGAGGCAATAATAAAGTGGTTATTGTATTATTCCTTGTTTATGATAAATGTTTATTTCTCATTCTAGAATTGTATTAACCATAAAGGTTGATACATGTGTGTCTGATAAATAAACAGGAGTTCCTAGTAATGCCTCTCGTTTAACTAGCTCGTTGATTAACCGATGATCAAGGTTTCCTGATCATGAACATTGGACGTTCTTAATAACGGGGTCATATCATTGGTAGAATGATGTGATGAACATAGACCCAAAGTGAATATATCAATGATCAATTCATTAAGTTTACATTGTTATATCAAACATACGAAGTAACTCTAATCCCTAGACCATTAGATCATGTTAATCACAAACACCGGAAGAGTGCTTTGATGTCATCAAATGTCATATTGTAAAAGGGTGACTATAAAAGGTGTCGTTGGGTATTTGGAAAGTTTTGGTTGAGGCTCATGGATCAAGAGTGGGATTTGTCCATCCAAATGACGGACAGATATACTCTTGGCCCTCTCGGTGATATCACATCGACACCTCTTGCAAGCACATGCCTAGGTCACAAGGATGTCATATCACGGAACAAGTAAAAGAGTACTTGTCGGTAATGAGATTGTACTAGGTATGGTTGATACCAATGATCGGATCTCGGATAAGTAAGATATCGTGAGACAAAGGGAATTGGTTACGACGTTTATGGGTCACACGATCACTATATTCATCGTTGAATGTGTAGGAGTCATTACGGATCTCTAGGTCCCGCTGCTGACTATTGATCGGAGAGGTGTCTCAATCATGTCTACATTATTCACGAACCGTAGGGTGACACAGTTAAGGTTTGATGACGCGATTGAGTGGATACGGAATATCGGAGAAAAGTTTGGACAACACCGGAATTGTCGTGGGGAATATTGAAATAGTCATCCGAATTGTTTCGGTGAATATTTAAATAGTTCAAGGTGGTATATGTTAATGTTTTTTTAACAAATAGTTCAAGGGGGTACGTGTTAATATTTTTTAATAGGATAAACAAATATTAAAATAAAGAAATAACATTAACAAATATTAAAATAAAGGAATAAAATTGTTTTATTTATTTATTAAAGAAAACCATTGAAATTTTGAGTGGGAATTGATGAGAGAATGAGTGGGTTGAGTGGAAACTCCACCTACATGATGAGAGGAGAGGTCGAGGTACCAAATATTTTTGGCTGCCTCCCCCTCCTATATAAAGAGGGGTTGGACCTCCCTCCCCACACAACTTGGTGTCATATCTCTCTCCCTCCTCCCACTGCTCCACCTCTTGGTCATCCGCTTGGAAAAGTCATGGCCGTCTAATTTCTCCACCACACCACGCAGTCGTGTTGTTGGAGTTTCCGATGGATCCTCTACTTTTGGTGCCCCGCTGAATCGAGGGAATGGAGGTCGTCATCAAGATGTATGTGTGACCGAGTGCGGAAACGCTGCCAAATTGCAGCGCTCTTCTTCGTGATCTTAAGATAGATGTGATTTTGAATACATCGCATGAGATTCTATCTCATAACACTTTGTGTCTTCGAGGGTATGTTCTCCTTAAGACTCTTTCTCCCCGTTGCTTTGATCTCCTAGATTAGATCTTGGCCCTTTGAGTGTCTCTCGTGTAGGAATTTTTTCCTTTTCTATGAAACGGACCCTTCAATTTCATGTATAACTTCTTATTTGAAAAACTAAGAGAAACAATTGTATACAGAGACACATTGCGGTAATCATAAAAAATAATTGAATTTTGTATGTGAAAATAGTATGATCCATAATATTTTATGTTGTCAGTGATTACTATACGCACTGATATTTTACTAACAAGGACAAATCATTAAAACATTACCAACTTATTGTAACCTATAACACTTGACAAAGTATACCAAAATGACCATGTCAATTTTCAATTTATATTTAAACAAAATTCATATATAATTTTTACATAACCATACACTACATACCTCTGTTAAGATATTTTCTAGCTTGTATGCATTGAAGTCTTTACCAAAATATTATAATGCTGAAAATAGAGAAGAACACCCACACAATAATGTATACATATACCCTATGTAATCCATCAGCTGTAAGAACATCAAGAACCATGCATTTTTGTTTTTTCTTCATATTTAAATTGATTTCTTATCTTGTTAAGAACAACATTTCATGAGGATTTGTCTTTGCGTAAATTATATATATTTTTGATGATATAATGAAAAAACATATTGCATAGTTAACAATGCTAACTAAGTATACATCACATATCTGCTAAACAATAATACAATGAAAAAAACTAAGAAATTATAATTTTTTGTGTAATTATATTTATTTACCCCTCCTTGGTTCCAAAAATTAATTGGAATTGAACCATGCGAGGAAATAACGGGTGGAAAGAAGAGATACATTCATGGGAGACACAAAGGAAGAATGGATGTCAGCGCGAGGAAACGTGACAAAAACAAGGCCGACATAAAAAATAACACTTTTGGTGTTCATGGTGAAATCTCTCAACTAATAGTGAAGGGGTACTTCGCGCGACTTGTGCGTAACAAAAAAAGAAGCCTCATTTATATAGACCGTAGGCGAGGGACAAGGGAAGGTAAACCATGGTAACAAAAGGAACTATTTGATGCGGCTTGGATGTGTTGTTAGCGGCAATGCGCTCTATACTATCCAACAGTCAAAGAAGTGTGCATAGTTCATGTCGATGCCTTCTTGTCCCAGCTTCGCTCTCTCTTTCTCTCCCTATGACATCAATACATACCGAGTAGTATGAAGTGTACATAGAGCAAAACGGAAAATAATCAAAACGTGAACATTAACATTTTGGGTGCAAATGACCGAGATGTAAGGGACTCACTGCGCACATTCAAGCTATATATCCAACCGGTGGCGGACCCATGATTTTACTACTGGTACACGCACTAATTTCTTTTGGCCATTTCAATTAAATATATTTAACAGTTCAATATACAATTGTAAATTTGCAATAAATATCGTATAAAAGCAATAAATAATATGCAATTAAAAGATTAAGTACAAAAGTTTCATAAATTACCAAACAAATAGTTCAGCTCCATGTTAAAATCCTGAGATATGAATAAAAAAACTTAGAATACTAGTTGTTTGACTTGTCTATCCTACGCTTTATTAAGGCCATGAAAATCTCCATTATATCATCTTCATCCACTTTGAAGAAAATATCCCGCTCAATGTGTGTGACTAGAAAATCATCCACTCGACTGTCACCCATCTCACTTATTAACTTTGTTTTTCACTAAAGTCATTAAAAAACACCCTTTCAACACTTTCCGTCGCCACAGGTAGAATCAATAAAAAATTGAGAAGCAAGTAAACCATATCGTAAAATTTATGCCTCTTTGTTTCAACAAAATTAACTGAGAGGCCAACAAGATTATCTAGAATTTGAAATTTTCATGTCGTCCCATGTCATCAATTTAATTAGAAAGTTGCAATTCAAACTTTAGGGAATAATTGCCTGAGATATGATTAGGGTAGAGCTCAACTGTCTATGTACCTTTTGTGCATCAAAAGAAGCAACTGGGTTTGAAGGATTGAAGGCTGGCGTACAAGACAATAAGTCTATATTGATCTCATCAAACTGATATATCAAGCCTCTTGACTAACTTGATTATTGACACCAGCATATACTTATTTTATGAGGTGGTCATCATTTGTTTGGTTTTTGGAATGAGCATACCTTGTTGATTTTCCACAGGGAACATAATTACATTCCAAAGAAGAAATTTCAGCACCATATTCGTCACAAAACAAACCGACCCTCTCACGAAACATAATCATTCATCATATCTCAGTTATTGCATTCTCTCATTTGCCCCATTAAGAAGTATGATTGCATTAAGAATATTGTGCTCCCTTCTCTATAAACACTCAGATAATTCATTTGTATATCCAAGATTAACAACTATTATATTGTGTTCCAATCATCTTATATGAAGTATCATCTCCAAGTTCAATGACTATGTCATGCATTATGAAAAATATAACCATGATGTTATATATAGTATTGATATGTTAGCTTGTAACCAAGCCTATGAAAACCCATATCTTCCTTTAATCTACTCCTAATTTCAAGTTCACCATAGTCAAGTGCTTTCTTCATACTCTCAAACTTGGCGACATGTTGCTTACAAGAAACACCAACGATATTCAACAAGAGAGATACTTGATTAAAAAAACTCACACGATCAATATTTCCCTTTCCAACAACAATAAGAACAAGTTAGAGTTGATGTGCAAAACAATGGATATAATAAGCAGAAAGTGACTCCTGCAGGATTAATGTTCACAATATTTTAATATATCCATTCATGTTATTAGCTCCATCTTAACCTTGACCACAGATTCCCCTCATAGTCATGCCCTGACTAGCAGTTAAAGCTTCAATCACATCCTTAAGTGATGAGAGGTAATATCATCTATATGAAAAATCTAAAGAATTGCTTTCATGGCCTTCCTGATTCATCAATATAACGCAAGGAAAGCGCTAGTTGTTCTTTATGTGATATATCCCTAGATTCATCGGCTAAAATTGCATATTCATCACCAAGTTGTTCAATTATTTTCTTTCTAGTTTATATGGCATAACGTTGAATAATCTCCTTTTGTATCTTTGGTCTATTTAAGGTGAAATTACCCTGGAGCATTATTCAAAACATATTTATGCACCTCTTCACTATACCCTGCAACAAACTTCAGATTTTCAAGAAAGTTCCCTCTGGCGCGGCAATGTTGGGTTATATGGTATAGATGGGGTCACATCAAGGAGGGGGGCTGCAAATGTGTAGGGGATGCACAAGGGCGCTGGGATGTATGGCAACGATGGAGGAAAAATCTCAGGAGAGAGACACTGCCACTATGATTTTCTCTCCAGGGGATCCTATCGCCAGGGATAGGTGGTTGCGGATGAGGGTAGTCGGACAGCTGTTGGAGCGTCGATGGGGAATTCGTCATGGTCTTCCGTTGTTGGTCAAAGTGGTGCAGGGTAAGTGGCGGACAATGGATCCCACCACTAGTTATCCTTGGATGGATGTCACACCGAGCGGCCCATACACGAAGACCAACCTCCCCGGCCCAGAGGCATCAACAACTAGTGCCAACCAGCCAAACCTGGCCAACGGGCCGGCCCGGCACGGCACGGGCACGCGAATGGCTATACGGGCCAAGCCCGGCACGGCACTGTGCGGCCCTTTTACTAAGTGTGCAGTGCCGTGCTGGCACGCGTGCATCCGCACTAGGCACAAGCCCGACACCAGAGTTAAAAGGGCCGGCCCACGGCACGCGAGGCAGACGGGGCCTGCCAAGGGGCCCGCGGCGTAAGGAGAGCGGGGGAGCGTTGGAGGGGGCCGCAAAACGGATTTTTTTCCGAATTTTGCCGCTGGGTGCGGATTAGGGGCTAGTTAGAGAGATTTAAGTTGATTTAGAGGTGATTTGGCATGGATTTTGAGTTTCTATCCGTTGGAGGGCGAAATTAGTCCGAAAAATGACCATTTTTCCTATAAAAAGGGTTGTCCACCCCTCCTATTTTCCACACTCAAATATGGCTGAACCACAAACACAACCCAACCTCTTAAGGGGTAGAACGATCTTTCCGGTGTGGGAGCACTTCGATAAAGAAGATGTCGAAGTGAATGGTGTCGCGGCGGTAAAAAACGAAGTGCAAATGGCTTGGATCTCAGAGGAGTTCACCGTAACTAGAGGAGGGTCAACCGTCCACCTGCTTAGACACCATCAGTATCACATTAGCCGTGAGCGTGAAAATGCACGGCACAGTGGTGGTAACATGTTTTAGAGAGAAGTTGTACTATTTTTCCTTCTTAGAATTAGAAGGTTTTTTAATGAGGCAGATCAATGTATCCTTTTTCAATGTATGATGTATCTCTTTTTAATGTATCATGTATGTTTTTTTAATGTATCATGTATCACATTTTAATTTTTGTAGTGACAATAATGAGGCAAATAGTCATTTGTGATAAAATTGAGCTTTATTGTTAGCTGGCTCGTTAAAAAACATTCCATCCCCAGGAAGGAAAAAGAGTGCAACTTGCTCTACTCTAAGTTACAAAAGGATACAATAATTACAAAAAGAAACAGAAATCACAAATACTACTCTATCAATCATATTCTGGGTCGTGCATGGCAAGGTTGAAGAATATGGCCGCCAGTTCTTCGTTAGCAACAGTGTGATGGGCTCTCCTTCTGGCTAGTTTCCATCTTTCACGGTCATCAGTGTTTTCACCATATGCGGTGTGAGACTAGTTCTTCTCTCCTCGATTATTCTTTCAGAATTGGAAGTCCGAGAGGCATGGGAATGTGAATATGAGGGAGGTGTATAGTCGACTTCGTAGTGGTCGGTGAGAGGTTAAGTGGGAAAGGGTCCTTGACCCCCCGAGTTCGGCGACGAACTCAGGGTCTAGATCACCCATAGTGAAGTTGGTAAACTGGTTGGAATCAACCATGTTTAAGTGTGAGAAATTCGATATACGGGGTACAATAGCGCCTAAGGGCCTAAAAATTTGTCGAATAGTAATTCTAGGATTGAAGTCTTTTATCACTTTGGGATGTTTTGAATTCTTGAATAAACTAATTCGAGAACAGTTGATTGCCGACAAAATCATGAAACATTGGTATTCTTTATTTCGTCCAACAAAGTGCCAATAGCTTCTTGATGTTGGCTAAATGAGTTAATCTTCGCCTTAGAATAAAAGGAATTTATATCGGAATCGGTCCCGCACTTGTCCTATCATACCTTTTTCGTGTATAAGAAATAGTGCACTTGATTAACTGAATTCTTAGGAAATCACGAATAAGATCATTTTCTCTTACCTCAACAAGGGAAGCACCAGCCTTCTCTTTTTCTTCTTGTTTCCAATTCCCTACTAAGTAAGTTCTAACAAATTGACTATTTATGTGATAAATTCTTTGAGTTAACTTGCTATTTTTATGAGAAATAGAATTGACAAGTCGAAGTTGTAGATTATCTTCTTCTTGCAAGAGATCCCGCGGGAAAAGTGTTGCTAAATTTCTCCCTTCGTCCATTTCATATGCGACTGCAGGTCGAATGGAAACAAAATACTTGTTATTGCTCTTGAGAATTTTTTTCCGTATGAACACCAAAGACCCGCAACATAATTGGAAGACACATCCATCGAGATACCTTGAACATTTCTACAGTTAACTTTTGTATTTTCCACATCCCACCACCAGTCGGGTCGGGTGAACAAATTGTAGAAAACTAAAAATACGCACGAGCTGGCTTAAGCTCGAATGTTTCAGGAGCCGCTGCTGGAGCCGTTCATGGTAACTGTATTTCGGGTTTGAGTTTGACACACTGCCTTCCCGAAACAAAAGAGAAGAGAGAAAAATAAAAGTTTGGCATGCTGCGGCCAAATTTACACGTTGGATTACTTGTTGTACGAGGCGCACAAGAGAGCGCGGGCTGCGCAGTGGGCTTATGAGCCGCGATTAGTCGGGCCAGGTAGTAACCGGGCCTTACCTAGACAAGCCTCCACCTGGCTACTTGGCTAGCAGCAGGCAGCTTCGGGCTTTGTGCTCTTCGTCACCGGGGGGGAAAAGGATTAAAAGATTGAAGAAAGAAACGCTCGCTGTGGCACGTGAGGACTGAGGAGCGGCAGGCAACGAGTAGGAAACAGCGAAGTCAATGCGGTAGTAGCGTCACGCCATGGGGTGCGACCATGCATACCCGGCCCACGCACGCTTGAAGGCTGAGATCAGCAGTCGTGTTTGGTCGCATGCACGCCATGCACGCTGATCGCGACCGGTGCCGGGGCCGGGACTAGCTACTACGTGGAGGACCTGGAGGTGGATGGATGGACCTAGCTTGCTGACCATAGATCTGGTAGTGGTACCCGTGGATCACGAGCGGCTTGGTGTCCCCTGGCCCTGGTACCTGCAATTAATATCTGGCCAAAGTTCAGGCCGGGGCTAAAAAAAATTGACACGCAAATTCTAGGCCCGAGCCCGGACCGACTGTCGGGCCACAGAAATTGGGCACGAGCCGGAGAAATCCCGGCCTGCCTGTGACCAAAAATGCGCTTCCATCGAACCCGAGCCCGGCCCGACCGTTGGGCTCAAATTTCAGGCCCGAACCCAGCCCGATGGTGCTGTCGGGCTCAACTCGGCCCGGTGTTTTTGGGCCGAGTCGGGTTGGCCGGGCTGGGCTGCCCATGGCCAGGTATACCTGCAATGCATGCCCGAAGCACAATGCTAGAGAAGTAGCGGTTAAGCTCTTTAACCTTGTGTGGTATACCTGCAATGCATGCCCCAAGCACAATGCTAGATAAGTAGCGGTTAACCTCTTTAACCTTGTGTGGCCTACGCATTTCTCAAGGACATGAAATTGTGGATTATATCATCTTCATTCACTTTGAGCAAAATAACCCGCTCAATCTACGTGACTAGACAATTATCCATAAGACTATCACCCTTCTTATTTCCATTCTTTTACTGAAGCCATTACACAACACACCCTTTTAACACTTGCCGTCATCATTGGTAGAACCAATACCAATTTGAGAAGCAAGTAAACCATATCATACACTTTATACCTCTTTGCCTCAACAAGATTAACTGAGAATGAGTTTGAAGGACTGAAGGACGACATACAAGACAATAACTCCATAATGACCTTGTCAAAGCGGTTACCAAACTCAAGATTAATTTTATCAATGGCGAGCGTCGATCTACACACAACACACAAACTCTCTTTGCCCCAACGTTTCAGGAAGGTTGTCAAGCTTTCTGTCTTGCTGAAAACAAAGAGATTCAATATATGGTGTGAAAAATAGTGATAAAATTAATACGGACCAGCAAGCACGTAATGAATTACATCAGGCAAACGAGATTGCAAACAATGTAAAAGATAACAAGCAAACGTGTTGAATGGACGAATTATAACCAGAAAATTGATAGAATTAGAACAACAAATAATTATGACAAGCAAAGTTCATTGTGATATTCATGTAGCCACTACGTAAAACATACATATACCGTTATCCAACTGCAACTAGGACTAATAATCCACCTTGGAAGTGTTGAACGGATAGTGAGGGCACCTAGAGGGGGTGAATAGGTGTTACGACAATTTTAATTTTTCTTCAAGATTAGGCTTGACACAAAGGTAAATTCTCTAGATAATGCAACTACGGTGAATTTACCTATATGACAAGAACAAGCACAAACACAATACAAGCACGAGTAAAGAAGGAAGGGAACGAGGTAACCGATATGAAGCACACGGAGACACGATGTATTCCCGAGTTCCTCCTTGTTAAGGGAGTACGTCTCGTTGGAGGGGTGTGAGCTCGCCACAAAGGCCTACTCAACGCCACAAAGGTCTCACCCTATTCTCCAATGAACCCCGCCACAAAGGGCTAGTCCACCTTCCACTATTGATACCCTTTGAGGCGGGAATCGAGTCCTTTACAAACAAGCTTGGGGTACACACCCACAACCAAATTGGGGACTCCCAACAATCACCAACAAGTGTAGCAATGGAGTCTAGGTTCTCCACAAGGAAACCCTAGACTAGATCCCTCTAGAGAATAAGGGGGAAATGAAGATCGGCTCGGTGAAGATGTAGATCGGGGTCTTCTCCTTCAATCCTCCACGTATCAACGAGTTTGGGTGGATGGATTGGGAGAAATCTAGCTTTTGGAGGCCCAATAAATGCTTGTCTTCAATGCTGGTTCGAGCAACGCTTTGGAGAAAAAGGGGATGGGGTATTTATAGCCCCCTCCCCACAACTAGCCGTTTGACCCTTTTCGCACCTGGCGGTACTACCGCTGGGGTCAGCGGTACTACCGCGCGCTGTCAACCAGAGCGGTTCTAGAGAAGTCCCAGCTGAAGGGCGCGAGCAGTACTACCGCGGAAGTACCGCAGTACTTCCATCAGCGGTACTGTCGCTAGGCCCACCGGTACTACCGCTGGCCACGAATTCAAAATAATTCAAAGTGGCTGGCGGTAGTGTACTAGGGCACTACCGCTCTAGTACTGTAAAGGCTTCTACGAGCCAAACTCCCATGGCGGTATTACGACCGGTACTGCCAGCGGTACTACCGCTGGCGGTAGCGGTACTAACGCCGTGGAGAGTGTTGCTCCTCACACAACTAAGTCCCAGATGTACTACTGGACCAGTACCGCTGAAGTACCGCTGGAAACAGAGGCCAAATTCATATTGGCGGTACTTCTGGCGGTACCACCGGCGGTACTACCGCTCGCTGGAGCTGGCGGTACTACCGCTGGAGTGTCCGGTGCTACCGCTGCATAGAGCTGAGTTTGGTGGCTTTGGCATTTTGCACTCTTCCTTTTTGCGTCAAGATGATGTTTCCTGAAATAACTTCAACGCACTATTAGAACCTTAATCGTGTTGTTATCAACTCCAAAACAAACGAGAGATCAAATGCAAATGCACTTTCAATCTCCCCCTTTTTGGAGATTGATGACAACACCACTATGAGAGGTCATTAAAATTTAGGTGGAGCACTTCTTTTAGAGACCTAGCAAGAGTAAAAGATATAACAATCGAACCACTTTCCACACAATAGATAAAACCATAAAATCCATAAACCAACAAGATAAACGGTTCAACAGAAATAACACAAGTACGAGACACACCACAAAGACATGAACACCAAAGTTTGACAACAACCGCCCAAGCAAACGATAAGACGACCCTAAATAGAACTCTCTCCCCCTTTGGCATCAAGACACCAAAAAAGGAAGAGGCGATGCTAACGTCCCAGGAGGTCACTCGTTGGGGCTAGAGCCGCTTGATGGGCTTCCAAGACCACGCTCATCCTCAGAGTTGACATCTTCCACTTCATCTTCAGTATCACCACGAGTCCAAGGCTCATGAGAAGTGGTAGCATCATCAAGAAGGTCCGGATCCACCCAAGAGCCACCATGCTTTGACTTCCGCTCCTTGGAGGTAGTGATCCTATCCTCAGAGCCAGGACGAACAAGCACCCCAAGATGGGCAAATCTGTCACGAGACAGCTGACGTTTCTTCTTGCTACGCAAATGAGCAAGATAAGCCTTGTTCTCCATGTCAATATGAAGGTAGAACACCTTCTTCAGAGTCTCGGTCATCCACTTGCGAAACCCACTCTTCTGAGCCCTTCCCTCCATCTCAAAATCTGAATCACTAGAGCCATTAGTGTCAGGACCAAGATCATCAGGACCAAGCAGAGGATTTGCCATGGCACCCAAAGGGACAACCGATTCCAACCCGGAAGAAGGTAGAGGAGAAAGCAACATAAGGAACCTCACCAAAGTCCTGCAGACCCAACAAAGTAGCAAGCTAAACCCAAGAAGCAGAGAACTTCTAGTCCTTGGTCATCCAGGTGATCCTCCTCTCATCAGTATGCAAGTAAAGAGCGGCATAGAATTGGCCCACAATGTGCTCATCATAGTCTTCATTGATCTCATTGAAATCCAGAAGACCAAACTCCTCACAGATCCCTAAAGCCTCACCAAAGTAATCCATCTTGGACCTCATGAATGGAACATTGATGGAGAATTGAGTAACCACTTTGTTCCTGTTATGCGGGTACTCCTCATAAAATTTTACGCTCCTGGAAGTGAGTCTAGAAGCACTCATTAGCCCTTGGATCCCTTGGCTTGGTGTACGGGTTGGTTCTCCTCTCTCTACGAAACGGACCATTAGGCATGAGAGCAATAGACTTGTCCCTCACAGCTTGAGATTTCATCAACACAGATCGCTGCCTCCTAGTCATATTTCCCTGTGGCATAACCTCAGGAGCCCCATCCTCCTCGGGATTGTTCTGAGTCCTCTTAGCTGCACGCTTGCAACCTCCACCCTTAGAACCACTAGCACCTGCACCTAAGATAGCATAGGGGGATAGCAATGAGGTACAGCAAACTTCAATCAAATGATCTATGAGAAGATTCACAAAAGAATTACAAGTGCAAAAAGTTCTAGGAAGCGGTAGTACCGCCGGGAGCCACGGTAGTACCCATGTCTCCAGCAGTCCTAGCTATAGTGGTAGTACCGATGTTGCCAGCAGTAGTACCGCTGCAGGCGGGTCTGCCATGGCACCCAAAGGGACAACCGATTCCAACCGGGACAAATTTCACCAACAAGTCTTAAGGATTATACTCATCTAGGCAGCAAATCAAACCACTTCTAAACTAGGAGATCTCTAGAACCCTAAACAAATTCATCTCACAAGATTACTCGAGGGAGAGAGATTCAATGGGTTACCGGAGCTCATTGTCGTGGAGAAGAGGTTGGAGGTGATCCCCGAGCTTCCCCCGGCGTGAGAGGAGCACTCGATCGTCGAAGAGAGCCCTCCCCGGTGGATGGAAGGAGCGGCGACAGAGAGATCCGATGTGGGGGATGAATGAGGGAAAGAGGAGGTAAAAAGGTAATTCCCTCTCCCAGATCCGTATTTAACCCCACGGATTTTGACCGCAGCAGTAGTACCGCTGTGCTCAGCGGTAGTACCGCCCACCTGGGGCTACCGGTACCGCGAGGTAGTACCGCTGCTGGAGTTTGTGCAGGGCACGATTTCCTTCAGCGGTAGTACCGTCAGTGATACACGGTAGTACCATGCTCTGGGTGCTACTATCAGTTGCAGTGGTAGTACCGCTGCGACTGGCGGTAGTACCGCTAGCCAGGTTCCTTCCTTGCGACAAGAGATCAAGAGATACAAGTTTTGGAGCACAAATTGTTTGAGGGTGGGAAACATGAGGCTTGGGATAAGAGCTCAAACTGGAATGGTACTACACACTCAAGGTTTTGCAAGGAAAACAAAACTCGAATAAGGAAAAGAGAGTGTGTTTTTCCCAAACGACAACAAGGACTCAAAAAGAGAGAAAGAAGTCAAATAAAATCCAAATAAGTACCAAACAACAACCAACTCTTCAAGAGAAGAGGTTGGTGGCCTAAGCCACCATGTAAGAGATTATGATATATCACCGCGAAGATATATCTTGGGTGCATGGCCAACACTCGACATTTATGCTCACAATTCAACATTAGAAAAAGAGAGATACCAATGAATTTTTTCTTTGGGCATGATGGGGGGAGGGAGAACCCAATGTGTTAGGATAACATTCCCCCTATGTCCATGCCTACACCTAAACCCAAACACATATCAACTATAGGGGTGTGTACAAGATCTTCAAGTCAAACTCCTAGAATCAATGATATTTAGCTCATTCCTCAAGAACAAGAATCTTGCATCATCGAGAGGCTTCGTGAAGATGTCTATGAGATTATCCTTGGTGGGGACATATGCTATCTCAATATCACCTCTTTCCACATGATCCCAGATGAAATGATGACGAATCTCAATGTGCTTCGTCCTTGTGTGTTGCACAAGGTTGTAGGTGATCTTGATGGCACTTTCATTGTCACACATGAGGGGTACCTTCTCCAAGTGAACATCATACTCTTTGAGGGTTTGCCTCATCATAGAAATTGGGTGCAAGCACTAGCGGCCGCCACATACTCGGCTTCGGCACTAGAGAGAGATATACAATTTTGCTTCTTGGAAGACAAACTCACCAAGGACCTACCAAGAAATTGGCAAGCCCCGTAAGTAGACTTCCTATCATCTTGATCATCGGCCCAATCCGAGTCTGTGGAGCCCTTGAGATAAAATTGTGCCCCCTTTGGGTACCACAAACCAAACCTTGAGGTATCAACCATATACCAAAAGATCCTATGGACCACCACTAAATGGCTTTCCTTAGGAGCCGCTTGATACCTTGCACACACACCTACACTCAAAATGATATCGGGCCTAGATGCACAAAGATAAAGAAAAGAACCAATCATAGAACGATACAACTTTTGGTCCACATCTTTGCCATCCGAATTGCGCTTGAGGTGGCATTTGACTTGCGTAGGAGATGGCTTGATTTTGGTACCTTGGAAATTAAACCGCTTGAGCATGTCTTGGGTGTACTTGGCTTGAGAAATGAAAGTCCCACGAGCCAATTGCTTGATCTCAAAGCCAAGGAAGAATTTAATCTCTCCCATCATGGACATCTCAAACCTGTCAGTCATAAGCTTTGAGAACTCATTCTTAAAAGCTTGGTTAGTTGAGCCAAAGATAATATCGTCCACATAGAGTTGGCATATGAAAAGCTCTCCCTTTACCCTCTTTGTGAAGAGGGTGGGGTCGATCTTCCCAACTTCAAAACCACGGTCTTCCAATAAGTCTCTAAGGTGCTCATACCACACACATGGTTCTTGTTTAAGTCCATAGAGCGCCTTATCAAGATTGTAGACATGGTTAGGAAAGTTGAGGTTCTCGAACCCCGGAGGTTCCTTAACATTTACCTCCTCTTTTAGTGGACCATTCAAGAAAGCACTTTTGACATCCATTTGTTGCAACTTGAAATTATGCGAAGATGCATATGCAAGAAGGACACAGATGGACTCAAGGAGAGCCACGGGAGCATAGGTCTCATCTAAGTCAATGCCTTCCACTTGAGTGTAGCCTTGAGCCACCAATCTTTCCTTGTTCCTTATTACAATACCATTCTCATCTTGGTTGTTCTTGAATATCCACTTAGTGCCAATAACATTATGGCAATCTTTAGGCTTCTCAACTAGCTTCCAAAATTTATTTCGCTCAAAGTTATTGAGCTCATTATGCATAGCTTCAACCCAATCGGAGTCCTCAAGAGCTTCAAAGACTTTATTTGGTTCCACCATAGATATGTGAGCTTGATGCTCACTAAAATGAGTCAATTGCCTTCTTGTGGATCTTCTAGCTTGAACATCTTCCAACACCTTGTTGTCTTGAGCATCAATATGCTTTAAATCTCTTCTTATCCTCCTAGCACGACGGGCTTCGATCTCTTTATTATTGCAAGGAGGAATCACTTGATCATCTTTATCATTTGGTTCCCCATCTTGACCAACTTTGCCTTGATCATCATCATCTTCAACACTATCTTCAACTTGAGGAGAGGAGGATGAGGATGGTTGATCTTGGCCTTGATCTCGAATAGCATGAATGATAAGTGACGAAGGGATGGATCTTGGACCCTGCGGGTTAGGGCACCCCGTCTCAAGCCCAAGGTTAAGGCCCAAGAAGGGAAGCCCTTGGAGTGTTCTGGAAGGTCCACTAGGAGCCCACCCGCAATGGCTTGCGGGCTAAGTTAGGAAACTTGTAACCAACATAGAGCTAGAGTTCGAGTTCTCCCCGGGGAGGGTTTTAGACCTGGCCGTCTATATAAGGCCAGGGGAGCCACCGGGAGAGGACCAAGCAATACCGCACCACCAAACCATTGAGCTCGAGATTGTACTCTCGACTTGAGCAACCATCATTGTAACCGATCTATTTGATAATACAGATCGACAGAGGCAGGATTAAGGGTTTTACCTCTACGAGGGCCCCGAACCTGGGTAAATTGTGCCCCCTGTCTAGCCGACGATCGTCACCAGCGCTCATGGGTTCTCCTATTCGAAACCCTATGGGATCACCTGAGGGATTTTCCGAGTTACAGATTCAACAATTGGCGCCGTCTGTGGGAACGGCGGGCACTGGATCTCCGGCATCTTCGGCTTAATCATCCAACTCACGTTGGAAACCTTCGACTTCGGCTCCGACCAACCCTATTCGGATGGATCTGTCGTGGTCACCCCTCACTCGCCGGAATCACGCCCGATATTCAGCAATCTAGAGAAGAGCGTCACCTTGACGTTCGGAAGCTTGAAGTTCTACACCAACAAGGACGGGATCCTCCACTTCCCTGAAGAATCAGGATCTGAGTCAGAAGCCGTCGACTCGCGCCCTCATTTGGAGAAAAGTGGCGAGTCCATCCGCTTCAACACCAGCGACTACCATACCCTCTCGACAGAGGAACCTTCCCAAATCCAGAAAGCTTTCCGAGCTACACCTAGGACGCACGAGCCACGACTGGCTCAGGTCTGCATGGCAGGATCGGAACAACCCCCAGAAACAGAACAAAGCGCCGCGGAGCGCGCTGAGATCGGCGTCTCGCAGGACGCTTGGGACCGAGCCAAAGAAGCCTTGCGAACAATCAAGCGGCATGTGGCTAGAGCGACACACAAAGATATGGTCGCCTACCACTATCACCTAGTGAGAGCGGCCACAGCTATCAAAGAAGCTCGGAAAGACCTGGCCCATCGGAAGAGATAGGCGGATGAATCGAGTCAACGCCGAGCCGAGCTATCCCTAACACCTTCGGTCGGAACTCGACCCACAAGGAAGGGATACGCATCAAGAACAACATCCATGGACGCCGAGTCCCTGGGTAGGATCAGCAGGTCACTCGCGCCTTCCCTTATGCGGGTTGACGAGGACGGAAACGTTTACCCGCAAACCCCTGCTGCCGCAGTCCTGGCCGCCGCAACCTACATGCAGATGAACCAGCCAGGGGAGAATGACCCTCGAGCGGAGCAGTACAAACAGGTTCGGAAAGGATTGGGCATGGCGGCCTCAAGGCTCGCCTCCTACGACCGCAGGAAAGCTGCCGAACAGCAAGGGAAAGAAAAAGAAAAAGAGCCATCGCGCAAGCATAGGAGCACCTTGCCTAGGAGAGACAAATCACCTCGCCGCGGTCGAGGAAAAGAAGCTCGGCGACGCGGTGATAGTCGAAGCAGCAGCGAAGGCAGCCCGAGAAATAAAAGCTCGCGACGTCATAGCAGCCGCTCACGGAAGCACGGCAAAGAGCCAAGGAAGGAAATTGATCGCGACCAGCCAGGATATAACACGCGGTCAGATATCGCGCAAAATAAGATCGACAAGGCAAGATCTGCAAGAAACCGCGCGCGCTCCTCGTCCAGTTCTTCGGACGACGAGACCTGCGGCGCGCTGTGTTTCGCCCGGAGCATCCGCGAGGCACCCCTACCCAGGAGATTCAAGCTCAGCACAGCAGTAACGAAATACGATGGTTCACTCGAGCCTTCGTCGTGGCTAAACGACTACCTCACGGCAGTAAAATGCCAATGTGGGAACAAGAACACGACTATGCAGTACCTCAATCTACACTTGGTTGGCACGGCACGTAGCTGGCTGGAAGCGAGGCCAAAATCCTGCTACGCATCGTGGGACGACCTGCACTACGACTTCTGCAAAAACTTCCAGGCCACCTACAAGAGACCAGCAACCATTGAAGAACTGCGAGCCTGCAAACAGAAGAGCGGCGGGTCCACCCGCGAGTATATTCAGCGATGGACCACGCTCAGGAACACCGCAGGAAATATCTCAGAGGAAGTAGCGGTTGAGGCCTTCGCGAAAGGCGCCCGACGAACTGCTTTTAGAGAAGAACTAGGCCGAGCCGCACCCAAAACTATTGGGGAACTGATGATCATAGCCGACAAATGGGCTAATGGAGAAGACGCGGTGCGCAATGAGAGAACATCATCGCCCACGCCCGAGGAAGACCGCCATGGTCGAAAGAAAAGGAGGAAATACTACGATCACGACGATCGAGAAGAGATGGTAGCGGCAGAATTCATGCGAAACCGCGATAATGGACGCTGCGGAAGTCGCGAGTGGAAACCAAAAGCTGAAGATAAAAATCCCGAGGAGGACCTTAACACGTACTGCTCGCTACATCTATTTACAGATAAGCGCACGGGAAAAACTAAGGCAACACACCTCCTCAAGGATTGCCGAAAGTTCATCGACATCCACGAGGCCTTCTCAAAGAAAAGTAGATCAGCAACTAGTCAAAATTACCCGCCACTTCCAGGAGGAGAACACCAAGGATTCCTACCGCCACTACCCCTACCTCCACCAGGAAATCCAAACATGGCGCTAGCCGCACTAGCTGCGCCACCCGCACCAAACGCCGGAGCTAACGCGTACCCGAACCCGGCTGGACAGTTAGGGATGATACAAAAAGTCTGCCCATCCCGCAGAGCTCAGAAGACAAACACGCGGCAACTGTGCATGGCTGTGCAAACCCCGCCTACAAGGCCCGAGTACCTGAAGATGGCGGATCAATCGATCACCTTCTCAATGGAAGACCACCCACCACGAGTCTATCGACCAGGACACGCCGCCTTGGTAATCCAAGCTTAAATTGGTAATTACGAACTGGCTCGCGTATTTATGGACAGAGGCAGCGGCATCAACATTATCTACGCGGATACGCTCCGCCGGATGAACAGGAACCTGGAGGGACTTGCGGAATCAGAAACATCTTTCCACGGGATAGTTCCAGGAAAGGCGATCCGTCCACTCGGAACAATCAACCTAGAGGTTGTGTTGGGAAATCGACGCAATTACAGAAGAGAATTCCTCGACTTTGAAGTAGTCGACTGGCCCTCATAGTACCACACCATTCTTGGTCGAACAGCGTTCGCCAGATTCATGGCAGTACCACATTACGCGTACCTGAAGCTCAAGCTACCTGGGGAATATGGTGTAATCACCATCGACGGAGATTTCCAGAAGTCCAACAAGTGCGACATCGAGTTCAATGAGATCGCAAAATCTTTCGGGATGCAAGAAGAACTGGAGGAGATAGCAAAGACCACGGACCACTCCGTGATGCCCCTCACAAAGAAAAACGCGCCAGAATTGGAATTCAGCGCCAACAGTGATACTCGAAAACATCAGGTGCACCCGACAGACTCTGCGAAGACGGCGATGGTTTCAACTACCCTCTCGCCAGCATAGGAAAGCGCGCTCGTCGAACTCCTCCGTGAGTACTGGGAAATTTTCGCCTGGAAGGCTTCCGATATGCCAGGAATACCCAGAGAGTTCGCCGAGCACTCACTCGAAGTCTTCAAAGATGCAAAACCCATCAAGCAGACCACTCGACGGTTCTCAGAACCCAAGCAAAAAGCGCTTGGAGAAGAAGTAAACAGATTACTAGCAGCAAAATTCATCAGGGAGATCAAGATATCCACTTGGTTAGCAAACCCAGTGCTGGTCCCAAAGAAGAACACCAACATCCTTTGAGTATGCATCGACTACACGTCGTTGAATAAGCATTGTCCCAAGGATAATTTTCCCCTCCCGCGAATCGACCAGATCGTGGACTCCACCGCGGGCTGTCAACGCCTCTCCTTCCTGGACGCCTACTCGGGATATAATCAGATCCGGATGAAGCAGGAAGACGAGGAAAAGACAACATTCATCACACCCCACGGTGTGTACTGCTACACGACAATGCCCTTCAGGCTCAAAAACGCAGGCGCAACATATCATCGCTGCATGCAAAAATGCCTCGCCAAGCTCATTGGCAGGAACGTACAAGTGTACGTTGACGACATCGTCATCAAGACTCGAGTAGAGGATACACTCCTCGAGGATGTTAGAGAAACATTCGACGCTCTAAACGCATACAGGATTAAGCTCAACCCGACAAAATGCGTTTTCGGCGTCCCAGCAGGACAACTTCTCGGGTACCTGGTATTCGCCAGAGGCATCGAAGCCAACCCAGAGAAGATACAAGCAATCTTGAGAATGAAGGAGCCAACCAATCTACGCGGAGTACAACAGCTCGCAGGGCGACTAGCCGCCTTGAGCAGATTTATCGCACGATTGGGTGAGCAGGCGTTACCCTTCTATAAACTGCTGAAGAAGACGGACAAGTTCGAATGGACACCGGAAGCTAAGCAAGCATTGGCAGACCTGAAGCGATCCCTGCAGAGCAGGCGCATTCTGGCAACACCACAAGAGAGGGAGCCACTATACCTATACCTAGCCGCAACAAACCAGGTCATCAGCACGGCCATCGTGGTCGAACGACCTGAGGAGGGAAAGGCATATGGAGTTCAAATACCAATCTACTACATCAGCGAGGTGATATCGCCGTGCAAACAACGATATCCTCACTACCAGAAGCTCGCATATGGAGTTGTTCTCACAGCGCGAAAATTCAAGCACTACTTCCAGGAACATACCATAACAGTGGTTAATGATGCATCACTTGGTACAATCATGAACAACCCAATGGCATCCGGAAGAATAGAAAAATGGAGCATCGAGCTGGGCGCTTGGGACATCATCTATGCAGGACGCAATTCAATAAAATCCCAGGTACTCGTGGAATTCCTGAGCGAGTGGACAGAACTACAAACGCCCGGGCCGCCGGAATACACGAGTAACTGGATTATGTACTTCGACGGATCCAAGAGAAACGAATGAGCAGGAGCTGGGATCGTCCTAATATCACTCAGAGGAGACAAGCTGCAGTACATCCTACGATTGGATTTTCCACCCGATGATCCAGCATCAAATAATGACGCAGAATACGAGGCCCTGTTGCATGGGATGAAGATGGTAGTCGCGTGCGGAGCCACCCGACTGATGATCTATGGCGATTCCAATCACATCGTGCAACAAACAATGAAGGAGTGTGACGCTATCGCTGAGAACATGGTTGCCTATCGTGACATGTACAACCTACTCGAAGGAAGTTTCAAAGGGTGCGAGCTGAAGCACATTGCGAGGTTCAGCAATGAAGAAGCAAACAGGATGGCAAACATGGGTTCCACAAACACACCCATACCGCCAGGGATATATTTCGAGCGGATGACTAGGCGATCAGTCAAAATCAAGAAAACTGCAGAAGCACCCGCAACATTGGAAACAGAGGTCAGCCCGCTGATCGCTATTATCGAGCTCATTCATAATATTTCGCGACAAGTTTTTCTGGTCGAGCCAGTCTGGACGCAGAAATACCTCGACTACTTGTCCGCCAAACAACTCCCAGCAGATCCTCGCGAGGCCAGACAGATAATCAGACGCAGCAAATCCTTTCGGGTACTCAACGGCGAGTTGTACAAACAAAGCATCTCAGGCATACTGCAACGATGCATAGCACCCGAAGATGGCAAGGAATTACTGCGGGACATCCACCAAGGAGACTGTGGACATCATGCTAGCTGGAAAGCAATCATGGGAAAAGCTTTCCGAGCAGGATTCTACTAGCTTACAGCAGCCAGGGATGCAAATGAATTGGTCGACAGGTACAACGCTTGCCAGCGATTCGCACTAAAACCACACGCACCCGCTACGGAACTACATATGATACCCATCGCCTGGCCCTTCGCACAATGGGGGCTGGACATGGTAGGACCATTATGCAAGTCCACGCCAGGCGGACACACACACTTGCTGGTCGCAATCGACAAATTTACCAAGTGGATCGAAGCAATGCCAGTAACCTCGGCTAGCGCCCAATGCGCCGTCAAATTCCTCAACTCCATCGTATGCAGGTTTGGAGTACCACACGACATCATTAATGACAATGGTCGCAATTTCACGGCAAAGGAAACACAACAGTTCTGTGAAGAAAAGGGCATCATCTACAAATTTGCTTCAGTTGCCCATCCGCAAACCAACGGCCAAGTCGAAAGATCCAACGGACTAGTTTCGGCTGGCATGAAGAAACGTCTACTCGATTGTCTACACCCAGCAGCGGGACATTGGGCGGAAGAGCTACCCTCCGTGCTATGGATCCTCCGCACAACTCCAAATCGATCCACAAACTACACACAATTTTTCATGGTATACGGGGCCGAAGCAGTCCTTCCCGAGGACGTCAGGTTCAGCGCCCCACGGGTTGTTGCTTACAGCGAAGAAACCTCCAACAGGGAACTCGTGGATGATATGGACGCACTCGACGAAATGCGCGATATTGCACTAGCAAGGTCCGCAGTATACCAGCAGCCGCTGCGAAACTATCACAGTCGCCGCATACGTCACAGAGCTTTCGCAGCAGGAGATCTGGTGCTACGGCTCAAGCAGAAGGAAGGACACAAGCTCGAGCCACCATGGGAAGGACCCTTCATAATACACGAAGCTATCCCAGGTGGTGCCTATCGACTGAAGAATCCGGCGACTGGAGGCATTTATTCCAACCCTTGGAATGTTGCACAACTCCGCAAATTTTATCCTTAGATTTATTTCTAATCATCATAATAAGGCTATATTAGCCATCTTGTAGCTCGAAAGAAAAAAACACGACTTCTCAGTCATTGCAATAAAATACATGGTTTCTCAACCATAGATTCTCGATTTCTCCATCCTTACATGCTAAAAGCAACAGGTATACACCCCACAAACACACGGGGGCTACACCTAACACAGCATCACAGGAAGAATTTTTTATACAAGGTAAACACCTTACAAAAGTTTTTTACAACTACACAGCGCAACAGGATACATACATCCTACAATCACACATGGCGATAAGCATTCTCAGCCGCCAAAACCCGATCTACCTCAGCAGAGGTCAATCGAATGATTTCCTCCGCCGCAGGTCGAACAACCCTATAATGAGGAGAAAGGTCGACGATTGGACCATCAGGAAGTCTAGCTACGGAATTGAAATTCACCTCAGGATGCCACAACCGGACGAAAGAGAGGGCCACTACCGAGCCGCAAATCATCTGATTGCGAACACACTCGCAAATTTCTCCTTCTCGCCCAAACACCCTGAGAAGATGGCTCCAATCCTCAGGACCCCTCTCCAATGGATAGAAAGCGGCGTTCATTGCAATCAAAACCTCGTGAAAGGAACTCACGAGTATCTTTGCCTGGATGACCCTGAACTTCAAGGTAGCAAGCACAAAGCCTCGACTACGATCGGACCAAAAGTTACTCGCATGGGGCTTTGAGCTGCCAGCTTCCTGAAGGATGTGGTTCTCCACCCACTGTTTCTCACTTCTATCATCCGGCTGAACAACTGAAAAACAAAGGTATATGATCAAAGAAAGATATAGGACAAAGAAGACTAGGGGGCTGAGCTAATTACAGAGCAAATCCTGGGCAACCGACGCTAATTCATCCATCACAAACTGCTCGCGTTCAGTCGCCAGCTTTTGTTTGGACTTGGCTACATCCGCTACCCCACGCAATGCTTTTAGCTTGCGTTCACCATCCGCAACATGATCACGGAGGCCTGCAAAGGTCCGAACATCGGCAATAAGAGGATTTGCTGAAGTAGCATGTCCACCTGAAGACTCTGCAGCAACCCCGGCTACCTGGAAGAATACATGGAAATTGAAGGAATAAGATACCCCCATTCGAGATATAACAATCACCTATTCGACAGGTGCTCGGGGGCTACTCCCATCGGGAGGAAACACACAGCAAATCAGTCACAGTAAGCATCTCAGAAAAACATCTCGATTAAACGATGAAAATACGGGAGTGCATCCCAAGGTTCATTACAATCGAAAGAGCGAAATACAAAGAAAATATACTAAGGAGCTGCAGATGTGCTGCCACTCGCGACGGTGCCTCCCCTAGCACGGGCGAACAACTCGGATAACTTCCGAGCAAGGACTCCGGCTGGCTCGCCAAAACGACGAAGCCCTGCCTTTTTTCCCGTAGAAGGATCGACGGGAAGGTCCGAGTACGCCTCTTCCAAACCGGTGACTCCATGCGCCAGCGCGAACTGGATGGCAGTCTTCGCCCCAGACTCCGACTGCGCGACCGCGTAGGCGCCAAGGAGATTGCTCTCTGAGAAAATCTTCAAAAGATCACCCAGCGCAGGTGGAGACACGGCGTTGACTAGGAGGCCACGGTGAATCTGCGTCAGCACTCGAACGACATCGCCAATCAGGGTGCAAATCCCTTCGGCGTGCCTCCTGAGCTGGGCGCAGGAATCAGTCAGCGCATCCACCTGTTGGACCCCAGGAAGCTCCAGTGGGACGCCCAGAAGACCTGCAAAGGAAAATATTAAAATCCAAGGACCTATCAGACAACCAGAAGATGACAGTAGACCAAAAGCAACTTACCCGCAAAACGTTCGGCCAGAGGACGAAGGAAATCGACAAGGTCGGAGTCCGCCTTGGTGCCAGCCTCCTCCAGATTCTTCAGAGCATCCTGGGCGGCCGCAAGCTTTCCTTCGAGGTCAGCCGACAGCATGCGAGAGGACTCAAGTTCCTGTCGAGTAGCCGCCAACTGAGCCTCTTGAGCAATTGCCCGAGTGGAGGCATCCGCCTTCTCGGCCTTCATAAACTCAACTTGAGCTACCAGCAATGGTTATCAGAAACAAAGAAACTGGCAGAAATAAAGAGATAAAGATGAGGGGAAGCGATAAACTTACTTCGAAGGAGCTCATTTTCGCTGGCGAGTCGATCACGGTCTGACCGAAGGGTACTGCATCCCGCTTCGGCAAGAACGACACGACGACCAACGGCCGCAAGGGAGTCGATGAGGGACTGCAAAGAACATGAAGATTGTAGAATCAGAAAAGAGAAATTTGAGCCTATACACGATTGAAAACATTCGAGTATAGCCTCGGGGGCTACTCCCATCGGGAGCACTGTCGTGCACCTGATAAAGTAAGAAGAAAGAACAAGGTCTACATCTTTGAGCCTGTAGCCGATCGCATGCGATCAACTACAGCCTCGGGGGCTACTCCCATCGGGAGCACTGCCGTGCACCCGATAAAAAAAACCCAGATCCAAACTGATAAAGCACTGAAGAAGCAAGCAGCAAAGTTTACCTGGCCTTGGGCGAAGGAAAGGGGGTCCGCTGAGCTACCCGACACCTCCTTCGGAGTCGAGGCCCCAGCCGCAAAACTAGGAATTTTGTATTCCGTAGTCGCTGCAGTGGAAGCTGCACTCGGCGAATTCTGCACGGTGTCAGCGGTAGGGGTCCCACCCGCGGTTTCAACTTTCTTCCTCTTTTCGAGAGGAAGGGAAGAGACGAATCTACGGGGGCTGATAGCTTGCAGACTACAATGAAGACAGTATGTCAAAAGACGCGAAAGGAAAAACATTCGACTAAGAACAAGAAGAGAAACTTACTCGTCGTCATCTTCGTCGTCCAACATATCCGCATTCCAGGCGGTTTGGATATTTGGAAATGAAGGAGATGGGGCGCGCGTGCGCAGCGGAGTCACGATGAGGGGCCCCTTCCCGGGCGATTCCTTGTCCAAAGAGTTGTCCTTGGAGGTGGCCTCATCGCCCTCCACTCGACGGCGTTTGCGGAGGAGGTGACCGCTACCCGATTCCTCCGCGCCATCCGAGGAGTCATGCTCGGAGCTCGAGGAGGCATTAGCAACACTGGTGTCGGCTGGGCCGTCCAGGTTACTCGCCAACAAATCCGAGGCATCCTCCCCGGACATTGGCGGGTAGCAGGTGGCCACGGTTAGGCTCTGCCAAAGAAGACAGAAGAAAAGCAAGAGGAAAATTCAGTCGACCAAATTTCAGAACAAGGAAAGGAATGAAGATAGAAGGAAAGACAAACTTACTTCGGGTGGCGGAGGCCTTGATGCCTCGAAAGCTGCGACCGTGCAGTCGGGGAAGGTTTCGCCCACCTTCAAGCTGGTGATGGTCGCGATCTTCTTCTCGAACTCGACGTTCGAGAGCTCTTCGCCTTCGCGACTGGATCCTTCAGTGCCCTGGTACTCCCACATCGTGGAAGGCCTGTCCTGCAGGGGCTGAATCCTGCGCTTGAGGAAGATGCTCGCCAGGTGCAGCCCGTTCAGCACAACTCCAGCAGCTTGGTCCCGAATGGCAGCCACCTTGGCGAGTAGCGGCGTAACAATCTGGTTCTCTTCAGCCGACAGTTTATGCGCCCAGGATTTCCGCCTTTTTAGGACAGCGAATGGGTGGAATTCCTGAATTCCACCCGAGCTGTTGTCGGTGACGTAAAACCACTTCTTCCGCCATCCTTGGGCGGAGTCGATGAAGTACATCCCAAAGTAGCTGTTCTTCGATTTCGCCTGAATTCCGAAACCACCCGTGCGCAGCGGCTCGCCCGGCTCGGATTCTACCTGCGATCTCTCGCGGAAGACTCGAACCTTGAAGAGGGCCTTTGAGAGACCCCAATGTGGGCGAATGCCCAAGAAGCACTCACAGAACACAATGAAGCACGATATGTGCTGCACTGCATTCGGAGGCAGATCGTGAAGCTGTATGCCGTAAACATACATCAACGCCACGAGAAAGAGGTGAAGAGGGAAAGAAAGCCCGCGCGATACGTGGTCCGCGAAAACCACGCGTTTGTTCGCGCGGGGATTAGGTACCTCCTCCTTCTTGCCGAGGCGCACCCGCTTGTCAGCTTCCGGAGGCAGCAACCCCTCCCTCTGCATCTCCCTAACGCTCTTCATCGTGGTGTTGGGCGAGCGCCAGTCGCCCGAGCGCGGTGCGGGTGGCGCAGGAACTTCCTCTGGCGCCTTCGATGAAGAAACGGCGGCGCCGCGCTTCTTGCTTCCTGCCATTGGCGCTGGTGCGAGCTCGCAGAGAGAAAGGTTAGAGAACGGGGAAGACGAAGGACGAAGAAGACGAAGGCTGGGAAATTTTCACCGTTTCACCTGAGGCCTGCATTTATACACAGCGCCAGTCGATCCTCATCGTCCACTGAGACGCGTGGCATCCATCGCGACCGCCGCGTGCGAAGGAGAAACGGAAGGGAGGCGGATGCTGTTTCGTGCCACGATCCTAACAGTGGATCGTGCGCATTTACTGCGCGCAGTTCGCGTAAAAACCAGGAACAACGTCTCGTTTCCGGTCAAAAAGCTGACAAGGTGGGCCAGCATTTCTGCTCTCGCCCCGTCACGTCCCATCGGGAGGATAAAAGTGCGCCGTGACATCATAGCGTGCATCATCAAGATGGCGAATCTTTCGAGTAAAGCTCCAAACGCGAAAATAACTTCGTATGGATAAACTATGGCGTGAAATTTCTTTCACAGGAAAACAAGACCCTAAGCACGAAAGCTCTTTCGTATGGGAATAAAGCTCCAAGCACGAAAAATAACTTCGTATGGATAAATTATGGCGTGAAATCTCTTTCACGGGAAAAAAACTCCAAACACAAAAACTCTTTCGTATGGACAAAGATAGCTTGGTTCTCATATCTAGAAAACCACAAACTCAAAACTACGCGAGTAGGCAGATCCTGCCACTCATTCGCACAATGTCTACACATTATAGACCTGGATTGTTCAGCCGACTAGGGACATCCGGATGCCATATTCTTTCGAATATGAAGGTAAGACCCAAAAGATCTCTCTTGAGGGCCTGGAATCGCACTCAAGCTCTGTCCTCTGGTACAATTCCGTGTCAACAACACGAAGAAAAATCCTAGCGGACGCACCGGGTACCCCCATAGGTTAAGTTCGACTCGGTAAGACCACTATGGCCCAGTCGCAATGATCACCTCATCGGGTTCGAGTCGGAGGTCTCGAATCTGTGTAGGCCAGAACTGTTTTTGCCCTAGTTGCAATTAATTGGCCCTGATCTTTCGGGAGAGCCAAGCTGCTGCGCCACATCCTTCTGCAATAAACAACCATAAAAATATGCACTTTCATTACCCGATACTCGGGTACAAAAGCTCATCACACAGGGTACACACCCTCCAAACAGGAAACGACCACAGTGGTTATCCGAAAGAAAGAGGGATGAAAAATCTGACCGTCTACTCGACTGGAAAAAATCCCAATCGAGCAAACGCTCGGGGGCTACTGACGAAGGGATGGATCTTGGACCCTGCGGGTAAGGGAACCCCGTCTCAAGCCCAAGGTTAAGGACCAAGAAGGGAAGCCCTTGGAGTGTTCTGGAAGGTCCACTTGGAGCCCACCCGCAATGCCTTGCGGGCTAAGTTAGGAAACTTCTAACCGACATAGAGCTAGAGTTTGAGTTCTCCCAGGGGAGGGTTTTAGACCTGGCCGTCTATATAAGGCCAGGGGAGCCACCGGGAGAGGACCAAGCAATACCGCACCACCAAACCCTTAAGCTCGAGATTGTATTCTCGACTTGAGAAACCATCATTGTAACCGATCTATTTGATAATACAGATCGACAGCGGCAGGAGTAAGGGTTTTACCTCTACGAGGGCCCCGAACCTGGGTAAATTTTGCCCCCTGTCTAGCCGACGACCGTCACCAGCGCTCATGGGTTCTCCTATTCGAAACCCTATGGGATCACCTGAGGGATTTGCCGAGTTACAGATTCGACAATAAGAGTGGTTTCATCTTGCGTAGTAACTTGGTAAATGAGAGGATTGTCTTCAATGTGTTCTTTGTTAGGTGCATCACTTGGCTCCTTGGCTTGTTCTTCTATTGTAGAGGAGGGCTCCACTTGAGTAGAGCATAGTCCTTCTCGAGTCGCCATAAGGTGTCCCTCAATGGGGCGGAAATATCCCACACCCATCCTTCCTATGGCTTCTTGAGGTATTTCAACTTCTACATTAGAAACATGAAATTGCGCCACTTGGGAGCCATCATTTTCCTCGAAAACCACACTAAAAGATTCTATGACAATCCGTGAGGCTTTGTCAAAGACTCTAAGTGTGGGATTCGGCACCGTAACCAACAAATATACCCTCAATAGTTTTGGATTGAAATTTAGACAACCTAACACCCTTGATCAAATAGAAGCACTTACAACCGAATACACGAACGTAGGAGATGTTGGGTTTGTTGCCGGTGAGGATCTTATATGGAGTCTTGTCCAAGACCTTGCGGATGTAGAGGCGGTTGGAGGAGTGGCATGTGGTGGAAATGGCCTCCGCCCATAGATATTGGGGAGAAGAATAATCCGCCAACATTGTCCTTGCCATGTCGAATAGAGTTCTATTCTTCTCCTCGGCTACACCATTTTCTTGAGGGGTGTAGGTGGCGGAATATTGATGACGAATATCCTCATCACTAAGGAATTCATTGAAAGTGTAGTTCTTGAACTTGGATCCATTATCACTACTAATGGCCATGATTTGGACACTATGTTGACGTTGCACTTGGTTGGTGAAGTCGATGATAGTTTGTTGGGTCTCACTCTTGCACTTGAAGAAATAGACCCAAGTGTATCTTGAGTAGTGATAGACAATCACCAAGCAATACTTCTTGCCTCAAAGACTTTCCTCCGACACGGCACCAAAGAGATCAACATGGAGGATCTCCAAGATCCTATTTGATGAGATAATATTCTTGGCCTTGTGGGCGGTATCATGCATCTTTCCTTCAACACACGACCTACAAACACGATCTTTTGAAAAGGAACCATTTTCTTTTAGTCCGAGGATAAGGCCACCTTTGTGAATACTTTGGAAATTTCTCATGTTGACATGGGATAAGCAGCGATGCCACAACCACCCCACGTCCGCCTTTCCGAAAAGACACATTGATTGAGAGTTGGTAGACTTTGAAAAGTCCACCACGAACAACTCATTTTCAACATGTCCCTGATACGTCCTAAACGTATCCCTAATTTCTGATGCTCCATGACCGTATTATGCCAATTGCTACATGTTTTCTCCCTTATTTATAGCATTTTTATACGTTTTCCGGACTAACCTATTAACAAGATGCCATAGAGCCAGTTCCCTATTTTCTGCTGTTTTTTAGTTTCCGAAAAGTTGTTCTGTAAAATATTCTCGGAATTGGAAAATTCGAAGCCCGGAAGTCCTATTTTCCCCGGAAGCATCCAGAAGACCGAAGAGGAGCCGAAGAGGGGCAGCAGGGGGCCACACCATTGGGTGGCGCACCCCCTGGCCGTGCCAGCTATGGGTGTGGGGCCCCCCAGCCTCCATCGCCTTCGCCCTTTCGCCTATTTAAGCCCCCCGGATGGAAAACCCTAAACACCTGATCAAAATCCCCGAAAACGTTCCGCAGCCGCCGTCAGCGTCAACCCCAGATCAGGGGGGTCCTGAAGCTGTTTCTGGCACCCTGCCAGAGTGGAGATCATCACCGGAGGCCTCTTCGTCACCATGCCTGCCTCCGGAGTGATGTGTGAGTAGTTCATCCTTGGACTACGGGTTCGTAGCTGTAGCTAGATGGTTGTATTCTCCTCATATGCCTCCATGTTTAGATCTCGTGAGCTGCCTATCATGATCTAGATTGATCTTATGTAATTCTTTGTGCTGTGTTTGTTGGGATCCGATGAATATTGACCTTATGCCAAGTTGATTATAGTCTTTATTTGCATATGTTATTTTTGATCTTGCATGCTCTCCGTTGCTAGTGGTTATTCTGGCCAAGTAGTTGCTAGTGACTCCAAGAGGGAGTATTTATGCTCAATAGTGGGTTCATGCCTCCTTGTTGCCTTGCTCGAGTGACAGAAATGTGAAGGGGGAGGATGTGTTGTTGCCATTAGGGAGAAAACAGCGGTGAGAGTGCCCGCTTGCATAATCATTGCTTACATTACACACTTTGTTTAATGCAATTATCTGTTGCTTGCAACTTAATACCTGAGAGGGTTCGGATGATATCTGAGGGTGGATTATTAGTCATAGATGTAGATGGATGTCGGTCTATGTATCTTGTTGTAATGCCCGCTATAAATAGCATAGTAATCTTCATGTCATATTGTGCACTACGGTGAAACCTCTATTTGTCAATTGCCCAGTTGTAATTTGTTCACCCAGCATGCTATCTTTTATGGAGAGACACCACTAGTGAAACTATGAACCCCGGTCCATTTTTCAACACTGTTAAACAAACCACAACAATTTCCTGCTTTGTTTAGTTTCTGCAAGCATACACTGTTTTCCCACACTATACGTCTAATCTTTGTTTCAGCAAGACCGGTGAGATTGACAACCTCACTGTAACATTGGGGCAAAGTATTTTGGTTGTGTTGTGTGCAGGTTCCACGTTGTTGCTGACACCGGTGAAGCGCCAGCACCATCGTCAGTGGCATCAACCTTCCAAAGATTCTCTTTCTCCGACTGGATTGATAACCCTGGTTCTTAGCTAAGGGGAAAACTCCTACCGGTGTGCTGATCATACCTTCCTCTTGGGGTTCTCAACAACGCAGAGAAAGGATTTAGCTCTGCCAGCAACAAGGATTTTTCTGGCGCCGTTGCCGGGGAGAAGGAAGTCTTTTGGCAAGGGGAGTATCTCACTCTCAATCTCTTTATTTTGTTTATTGTCTTGTTTTTATTTTTGTCTTGTTTTGCTTCTCTTTATCAAAAACACACAAAAAATTATTTCTTACTCTAGTTGTTATTTTTGCTTTATCATGCTTGCTATCAATGTTTGATGTCTCTGAAACTAGCTCTTATGGGAAGAGTGGGTTCACGGATGAACAACAAAAATATTATAAGGATACCGCTTGTCACAAAAAGAAATACACTTATGGGAGCAAATTAATAAATTGCATGACTATGCTAAAAACTTGTGCTCTACTTATAATGTTACTTACTGCTTTGATAAATCTTGCTGTTGTAGAAGGTATAAAAACCTCCCTTTTCAATGTGAGTATAATGATAATGTTACCATATCTTCTTATGTTAAGGGAAATTATGAATTATATGATGTGGAACAAACTGAAGAATTTATTGCTTGGAAGGGTGCATTCGAAATTGCCTATTTGCTTGAAAGTATTGATGATGCACCTTATAAATACGATATTTATGCTATACTTGAATATTGCTTTGATAATTACATGGATTGTAATTACTACATAATGGGATAACTTAATAAATACTCTCATCCTAAGGAAGAGACTAATGCCTTGCAGGAACCTATGAAAGAAGAAACTGATGAATCTGGAAGCTCATTGGATGAAAAAGAGGTGGAGAGTGATGATCAAGAGGAGGAATAATGGAGCTACCCACGTCTACCTCCCCCAATGATAGTAACTCT
>JAPCYS010002913.1:0-96711 GCA_028641055.1 Alopecurus myosuroides
CACAGAGACAGTTCCCTGATTTCTGTTGTTTTTAGTTTCAGAAAAGTTGTTCTGGAAATATTCTAGGAATTGGAAAATTCGAAGCCCGAAAGTCTTAGAATTCGCGAAGGTTCCACGGAGTCCCAAAGAGACCCGGAGGGGGGCCTCAGGGGGCCAACACCATAGGGTGGCGCGCCCCCCGGGCCGCACCATGGGGTGGTGTGGGGTCCCCCGGCCTCCACCACTTTTGCTCTTTGGCCTATTTATACCCCCCGAGACGAAACCCTAAAGTTATACCACTTCGACCCGAAAAACACCTGAGGCCGCCGTCATCGTCATCCCAAGACCGGGAGGGTTCTGGAGCTCTCCTCGTCACCCTTCCCGGGGGGGGGGGGATTCATCACTGAAGGGGTCTACACCACCCTGCCCTCCTCCGAAGTGATGCGTGACTAGTTCATCCCTGGACTATGGGTCCATAGCAGTAGCTAGATGGTTGTTCTCTCCACTTTATACCTCATGTTTAGATCTGGTGATCTATCTAACACGATGAAGATCATCTTTATGTAATTCTACATGTTGTGTTTGCTGGGATCTAATAAATGTTGAATGTTATTTCTTCTGATTATCAATCTATCATGTTATCTTCATGCATATGTTATTTATGATCTTGCATGCTCTCCGTTTTTAGTAGATGCTCTGGCCAAGTAGATGCTAGCAACTCCAAGAGGGAGTATTTATGCTCGATAGTGGGTTCATGCCTCCTTTTCATCTGTGCTCGAGTGACAGAAACGTGACGGGTGGAGGATGTGATGTTGCCATTAGGGAGAAAACAACGGTATTTACCTAGTTTACATTGTTTACATTAGACACTTTTCTTATGGCGATAATCTGTTGCTTGCAACTTAATACCCAACGTTTGTTTGGATGATATTCGGAGGGTGGATTATTAGACATAGATGCAATTGGATGACGGTCTATGTATTTTGTTGTAATGCCCGCATGAATCACATAGTAATCTTTATGTCTTGCATATGCACTACGGTGCAGCCTTCAATTCTGTCAATTTGCCAACTGTAATTTGTTCACCACACATGCTATTTATCTTTTATGGAGAGACACCACTAGTTAACTGTGGACCCCGGTCCTTTTTCCTCATACTGATAAATCACCTACTGCTTTCATACTGCTGCTACTGCTTTCATACTGTTTTCCACACCATACGTTTAACCTCTTTGTGTTCGGCAAAATCGGTGAGATTGATAACCTCACTGCTTCGTCGGGGCAAAATGATTTGATTGTGTTGTGTAGGTTTCACGTTGCTTCTGAACCGGTAGTGCGCCCTGCCATCTCAGAGTTTTCAACCTTCTGAAGTTACTCCTTCCTCTTACTGGTCGATTAAACCTTAGTTTCTTACTGAGGGAAAACTGGTTCTGTGCTCATCATACCTTCCTCTTGGGGTCTCCCAACGAGTGCAAGACCTGCACCATCAAGCCATTTTTCTGGCGCTGTTGCCGGGGAGGAAGAGAATTTCGGCAAGGGGAGTCTCTCACTTCCAATCTCTTTACTTTGTTTTAGTTTTGCTTAGTTTATTTTATTTTTTCTTCTTTGCTTCTCTTTATCAAAAACACACAAAAATTAGTTCTTATTCTAGTTGTAGTTTTATTCCTGTTTTTAGTTTTATTAAAATGACTACTCCTGAGAACACTAAGTTGTGTGACTTTACTAGCACCAACAATAATGATTTTATTAGCACACGTATTGCACCACTTGCTCCTACTGCTGTTTTTTATGGGATAAAACCTGCCATGTTAAACCTTGTTATGAGAGAGCAATTTTCTGGTGTTAGTACTGATGATTCTGAAGGGTTCGTTGCATAGAAGACAAAAAAATTCCTACGCACAATAAACCCGAAGGGCCAAAATCTAATCTAGGAGATGAAAGGTAACGTGCATAGAGAGAGTCTTAAGGAGAACATACCCTCGAAGACACAAAGCGTTACGAGATCGAATCTCGTTGTTGGCGTAGTCATACTCACACTGATCTCAAGACCGAGAAGATGTGCACCGCAATCCGGCGGTGCCTCCGTGATCGGTCACACGTACGGCTTGATGACGACCTACTTTCCCTCAATCCAGCGGGGCAGCGCAAATAGAGGATCCCTCGGAACTCCATCATCAAGACGGTGTGGTGTGGTGGAGAAAACATCGTTCAGGGCTTCTCCAAGCGCATGAACATGAGGTGGAGCAGCAGGAGGAGGGAGGTGGAGATGACACCAAGTGTGTGGGGAGAGAGAGGTCCAACCCCTCTTTATATAGTAGGGGAGGCAACCACGAAATTTTGGTGCCTCCACCTCTCCCCTCATCATGTGGATGGAGTCTCCACTCAACCCACTCATTCTCCCATCATTTCCCACTCAAAATTCCGAGGGTTTTCTTTAATAAATAAATAAAACAATTTTATGTCTTTATTTTAATATTTGTTAATCCTATTAACAAACATTAACACTTACCCCTTTGAACTATTTGTTAATCAAACATTAACATATACCACCTTGAACTATTTCAATATTCCCCGAAACAATTCTGGTGACTATTCCAATATTCCTTGAAACAATTTCGGTGTTGTCCAAACTTTTCTCGAATATTCCGTATCCACTCAATCGCGTCATCACACCTTAAGTGTGTCACCCTACGGTTCGTGAATAACATAGAAATGATCGAGACACCTCTCCGATCAATAATCAACAGCGGGATCTGGAGATCCTTGATGACTTCTATATATTCAACGATGAATCTCGTGATCGTGTGAACCATCAACGTCGTGACTAATTCCCTTTGTCTCGCGATATTTTACTTGTCGGAGATCCGATCATTGGTATCAACCATACCTTTTTCGATCTCATTACTGACAAGTACTCTTTTACTCGTTCTGTGATATGACATCCTTGTGACCTAGTCACGTGCTTGCAAGCGGTGTCGATGTGATATCACCTAGAGGGCCCAGAGTATGTCTCTTCGTCATTTGGATGGACAAATCCCACTCTTGATCCATGAGCCTCAACTAAATAGTTTCTGAATACCCAACGGCACCTTTATAGTCACCCTGTTACGTTGTGAAGTTTGATGACATAAAAGCACCCTTCCGGTATCAGTGATTGACATGATCTCATGGTCTAAGGAATAAGTTACTTCGTATGAAAGATATAACAATATAAACTAAATCACTTGATCGTATTGTTATACTTAATTTGAGTCTATGTTCATCACATCATTCTTCTAATGACATGACACCGTTATTAACAACATCCAATGTTCATGATCAGGAAACCTTGATCATCTATTAATCAACGAGCTAGTTGAAAGAGAGGATTTACTAGGAACCGTTGTTTGTTTATTAAACACACATGAATCAACGTTTCTGGTCAATACAATTCTAGCATGAGAAATAAACATTTATCATAAACAAGGAATAAGATAATAACCACTTTATTATTGCCTCTCGGGCATATTCCCTTCATTCTCGCACTTGCACTAGAGTCAATAATCTAGTATGTAAGCACTTAACACACATATGACGTTCCAGTGTTATTGCCATGCTTCGCATGTGGTAAACATCATCAAAAGATCTGACATGGTCTTATTGTATTTGCATGTTCTTTGCGTCTACACGCATCACTCATTCTATAATGAGATGGCTTTGTATATATTTGTCAAACCGGTGAGACCTTAATTTCTCAGCTTAAACTAATGTTACTAACATTGTGAAAATGTAGCTTCATAGTGTTCGCATTCTTGGAAATTCACCAAGTTCAATAAAGAACTCCTTGACACAAAATACTCATATTATTTGTTGTCAACACAACAATATACTTAGCCTTTGTTGCAGTACCCGTCACAATACTTTAATTTTGAAACTCATTCAAAATCCAGCATGGAACTTTCTTCCAGCCTATTGTGCTACCCTTCATCACATATTTTAATTGAGATAAAATTACTTGAATAAATGACAAGACTATTAGTGTAACATATTACAACGAATATTTTGTCATTACTACATAGGAAAACATATCCTTAACATTTCTAAAATGACACAAGGATCTCTCCCACTATTGTCTAATCATCATATGAATTATTCAGCTATAACATTCTATAGCACCTGACTCATCTGGTTGTGTACATAGCATGGAACAAATGACTTAGAAATCTTAATTTCAATTATGCTCATCATGTGTCAAAACAATTGAATCTTTCCCAATTCTTTTCCATGTGGCAACAACTCCTTCTTGTCATTTCGTTATTGACTTATTTCAATATTTCATCTATGTAATTTGGCTTTAATCATATCAGGCGCTTCAATCTATCTCTTATAGATATCGATGCCCAATATCTCCTGAGCCTTTCATCAATATGAAAATATTAACCCTGTTAATTTAAAATACATATTTTCCAATCAACCATATGTCATCTACATAAAGCATTAGAAATATGTCATAGCAATCCCACTTAATTTCTTGTAACTCTACAAGCATCTTTATCGTTCATGATGGAATCAAACTCTTTTGATAGCTTCATTAAGGTAAAGATTCCAACTTCGTTATGCTCACTTCAACCATTGAAGTGTATATACCTTTTCAACAACCTTTTGAATTTTACAAAACTCTCAGACTGTGTCAAGTACACATCCTCGATCAAACTTCCTTGAGAGGAAAGTTGGTTTTTGTTATTCAACTACCATATCATAATATGTAACTTTTGCTAGAACTATCCGCAAAGAATAAACCATCACTACGGAAGATCAAAATCTTGCAGTAGTCAACTCTTTGAACTTCGTCGAAAACATCTTTTTGACAAACACAACTTTTAAAGGATGTAAAAATCAATGTCTTTGTTGCTATATAGACTTGTTTGCTATCATTAGACATCATGCCTATCGAAAGGACTACCAAGTCACATACTTGATATTCATACAGGGATACTATCGCGGATATATCGACTCATAGCCAATTTTACGAAGTCAGGGCCAATCATTTGCTTCCATTATAAGTCCTCCTTTGTTGTCAAAACAACACTTCACTCTCAAACCACAAGTTGGTCTAAGTGCAAAGTTTTAGGACTTTTGTGGTTCAGTTCACAAACTCATTCGAAGTATCTACAACACATGTAGTGTCTTCTGCTTGGTCAAAATAGGAAATCCCGGAACAACTTCCAGTGATGCGCTACTGTTGACATGGTAAAAAAGATTCTCTAATCTCTTCGAGTTTGTACTGCCCTCCCACTCACTTGTTTCACAAGAACTACTTTCTCGAGAAATCAACCCTTTCTGACAAACAACTTTTGTCTTTGGTTCGGTGATAGGAGAAATACCAAATGGATTCGTTGGGATAACCTTATAAACATATATGTATCCTATTTTGGTTCTAAACATTTTACACATGCTATGCATACCAAAACTTAAAAAAAGACAATTCGGGTCAATACCCAAACCATAACTTATATGGTGTTAATTTTAACGCATCATGATGGCGCTCTTTTCAGTTTAAAAGCGGTTGTCTCTAATGTATAAACTACAAAATTATAATGGCATTTTTACTTATCTCACCATGTCAAACAAGGTTTGATTTTGTCTCTGGAACAATCCAAACTAATGTGGGGTTATTCGAGTAGTATAAATTGTAGAACAATTCTGCAAACTCCTCAGATGTTTTGCTAAACTTGTAACTGAAACTTTATCCTTTATGATCCAATCATAAATAATTTTATTATCTTGTTACGATGATTTTTACTTCATACTAACAATAGTTTGAACCAATTAAAAATTTCAAACTCCGTTCTCTTTAAATAGATATACACATATATCTACTCAAATCATCGACATAATTTTATGAAGCAAAAATTAATCCACCACACATGACTATACATAATGGACTATATACATCAATATGTACAATCTCCATCAAATTAGTCGTCCATTCTAGTTTGGCCTATGAATGGAATTCTAGTCATCTTTTGAAAGAGGTCTCACAAGCATCAATTTATTCAAAAAAAAATGACTCCGGAAGTCCATTATCATGGAGTTCCTTCATGTTTTCCTTTCCGATATGAACTAAAATGGTGGTGTCACAATTAAAGTGGATTTTTTTTTACGTCTTGCAACGTTTAGCATTTAGTTTTATATAGGTTTACTTTACCAACATGATTTATATTAACTCATCCATCAATTATGGAATTATGGAATATGAACTTAAGGAGAACTTACACTCGAAGACACAAAGCGTTATGAGATCAAATCTCGTTGTCGGCGTTGTCGTACTCACATCGATCTCAAGACCAAGAAGATGTGCACCGCAATCCGGCGGTGCCTCCGTGATCGGTCACACGTACGGCTTGATGACGACTTCCGTTTTCTCGATCCAACGGGGCAGCGGAAGTAGAGGATTCCTCGGAACTCCAGCATCACGACGGCGTGGTGTGGTGGAGAAAACATCGTTCAGGGCTTCGCCAAGCGCATGAACATGAGGTGGAGCAGCAGGAGGAGGGAGGTGGAGATGAATCCAAGTGTGTGGGGAGAGGTCCAACCCCTCTTTATATAGGAGGGAGAGGAAGCCACGAAATTTTGGTACCTCCACCCCTCCCCTCATCATGTGGGTGGAGTCTCCACTCAACCCACTCATTCTCCCATCAATTCCCACTCAAAATTCCAAGGGTTTTCTTTAATAAATAAATAAAACAGTTTTATTTATTTATTTTAATATTTGTTAATCATATTAACAAACATTAACAATTACCCCTTTGAACTATTTGTTAATCAAACATTAACATATACCACCTTGAAATATTTCAATATTCCCCGAAACAATTTTGGTGTTGTCCAAAATTTTCTCCGATATTCCGTATCCACTCAATCGCGTCATCAAACCTTAAGTGTGTCACCCTACGGTTCGCGAATAACATAGACATGCTCGAGACACCTCTCCAATCAATAATCAACAGCGGGATCTGGAGATCCGTGATGAATTCTATATATTCAACGATGAATCTCCTGATCGTGTGAACTATCAACGTCGTGACTAATTCCCGTTGTCTCGCGATATTTTACTTGTCGGAGATCCGATCATTGGTATCAACCATACCTTGTTCGATCTCTTTACCGACAAGTACTCTTTTACTCGTTCCGTGATATGACATCCTTGTGACCTAGTCACGTGCTTGCAAGCGGTGTCGATGTGATATCACCGAGAGAGCCCAGAGTATATCTCTTCGTCATTTGGATTGAAAAATCCCAATCTTGATCCATGAGCCTCAACTAATTAATACTTTCCGAATACCCAACGACACCTTTATAGTCACCCTGTTATGGTGTGATGTTTGATGACATCAAAGCACCCTTCCGGTATCACCGATTGACATGATCTCATGGTCTAAGGAATAAGTTACTTCGTATGCAAGATATAACAATATAAACTAAATGACTTGATCGTATTGTTATACTTAATTTGGGTATATGTTCCATCACATTATTCTTCTAATGACATGACCCTGTTATTAACAACATCCAATGTTCATGATCAGTAAACCTTGATCATCTATTAATCAACGAGCTAGTTAAAAGATAGGCTTTACTAGGAACCGTTGTTTGTTTATTAAACTCACATGTATCAACGTTTCCGGTTAATACAATTCTAGCATGAGAAATAAACATTTATCATAAAAAAAGGAATAAGATAATAACCACTTTATTATTGCCTCTCGGGCATCTTCCCTGCAGATGTTGCTGCCCATCTTAATAATTTTGTTGAACTATATAAGATGCAAAAATATAAAGATGTAGATGGAGATACTATTAAACTTGAATTGTTTCATTTCTCTTTGAGAGGAAGAGCTAAAGAATGGTTGCTATCTGTGCCTAGAAATATTATTGATTCTTGGACTAAGTGTAAAGATGCTTTCATTGGAAAATATTATCCTCCAGCTAAGATTATATCTTTAAGAAGTAGCATTATGAATTTTAAGCAACTTGATAATGAGCATGTTGCTAAAACTTGGGAAAGAATGAAATATTTAGTAAAGAATTGTCCCACTCATGGACTGACTACTTGGATGATCATCCAAACCTTTTATGCAGGTATGAATTTTTCTTCAAGAAACCTTATGGATTCAGCAACTGGAAGAACCTTTATGTCCATGACCTTGTGGGAAGCAACAAAGATTCTTGATGATATGATGGTAAATTATTCTGAGTGGCACACTGAGAGAGCTGCAACTGGTAAGAAGGTAAATTCTGTTGAATAAACCTCCTCTTTGAATGAAAGACTTGATGCTATTATGTCTATGCTTATGAATGGCCATGCTCATATTGATCCAAATAATATTTAGCCTCTTTGGTTGCTCAAGAAGAGCATGTTGATGTGAACTTCATTAAAATTAATAATTTCAACAACAATGCTTATAGGAATAATTTTGGTAGAAACAATTATAGTCCATATCCTACCAATAATGGAAATTCTTATGGTAATTCCTACAACAGCAATAAAAGTGTACCCTCTGATCTTGAGAACATGGTTAAATTTTTTATTAGTATGCAAACTGCTTTTAATAAATCTGTTAAGGAAAAGTTGGCAAAATTGATGTTCTTGCTTCTAAAGTTGGTAGTCTTGCTCTTGATGTTGATTTTCTGAAACTAAAGGTTATGACTCATGATGTTAAAGAAATTAAAACTTTAAATGCTATCCAAATTCGAATTGATGATAATGCTAGGATGTTAGCTGAATTGCATGCTAGATGGGAAAAAGAAGATGAAATAGCTAGAAAGAATAAGATAGATAATGTTTGCACCATTACCACCACTAGTAAAACTGAAGCTTCTCATGCTAGAAAACCTTCTACTATTAATTGTAAAGTAATTGGTGTTGGAAACACTCCCACTTCTGCTAGTAAAAATGCAAAACTGCCTGAAACTGCTAAAAATGCTCCTGATAAAAGTGCTGAAATTTTTACAAATATGGTAGACAATGGTCCCATCATCTTTGATAAAAATGATCTTGAATTTGATGATTGCAACATAACTGAATTGATTAAGTTCTTAAATTGCACATGAGATCATGTGTTACCTTTAAAACTTTCAAAATTACTCTTGTTTTGTGCTCCTGTTTTAGCTCATGAGGACGTAAATAGAGAATATTTATCTCGCTTGTTGATTGGACTTTCACACCCTGGACTATTGGCTTCATCCGCTTCCAATGATAGGATAGCTGGCAGCGGGGTGCCCAGCCCCAAATTAATAACACAAATTCTCTTCACTATTTTTGCCCCTGATTTATTAGTCAAAGCATAATTGTGTAAACAAAAGAGAAAGAGGGATGACCTTCTACCCCAGATGCGTCCTTCTATGGGAGCCTCTCTTGTGAACTCTAGTTGGCTTGTGACGTACTGTATTTTATGTTTACCATTGGTTGACATAAGCATACACCTCTCTTAAAATATAGACACTCCTCCACGGTATGTGATTGTTGGCAGGCACCCGAGGATTCGTTTCGCCATGGTTTGTGAAAGATGGTTGGGAGGAGTATCAGGCTTTTTATACCTCTGTTGAATAAAATAAAAGCTCTAGCACACGAGTGATCCATGATTACCTCTATAAAGGGCTTTTTTTTACTTTTATGTTGAGTCTCCATCTTCTAACTTTATGCACGGCTGAGAGAGCATAGTTGCCATTCTGAGTTTTATGTGCATTCGTCCTAGAAATATTATTAATTGATTTGTGATGTGTTATTGCTTGTAGTCTAATTATTTGTTCTAGTCTTCCTCATGAACTTTGAAGGTTTCCTGGCATTTATGTTTTGCCCCGCTCTTAAGGACTAGCGAAATATCACCTTGACATGTTTTCTCTATACTTGAAACAAATGTATATCTTTCGTTGTGTTGTTATTCATGATTTTTTATTTGAGTTACTTCTCATGATGCAAGGTGATTGCTATGCTTTATTATTAAAGTTCTATTTATCATGCTTGTGTTGAAGTTCTATGATGTCAGCTTACTTATTCTTTTACATTATTGATGGTCAATTTTATGTTGGTAGCATGTCACCTTAGAAATTATGTGTTTTTATCGTTAACCTACTCAACGACGAGTAGGAACTAAGCTTGGGGATGTTGATACGTCATAAACATATCCTTAATTTCTGATGTTCCATGTTGTTTTCTTATTGTTTCCCACATGTTTGCTATACACTTTATGTCATTTTTATCGATTTTCCGAACTAACCTATTGACAAGATGCCACAGAGCCAGTTCCATGTTTTCTGCTGTTTTAAGTTTCAGAAAAGTTGTTCAGGAAATATTCTTGGAACTGGAAAATTCGAAGCCCGGAAGTCTTAGAATTCCCAAAGTTTCCACGGAGTCCTGAAGAAACCTGGTGGGGGGCCTCAGGGGGCCCACACCGTAGGGAGGCGCACCCCCTGGCAGCGCCATGGGGTGGTGTGGGCCCCCTGGCCTCCGCTACCTCTGCTCTTTCGCCTATACCTCTGCTCTTTCGCCTATTTATACCCCCAAGACGTAAACCCTAAAGATATACCACTTCATCCCGAAAAACACCCGAGGCCGCCGTCATCGTGATCCCGAGATCGGGAGGGTTTGGAGCTCTCCCCGGCACCCTGCCGGGAGGGGAATTCATCACCGGAGGGGTCTACACTACCATGCCCTCCTCCGAAGTGATGCGTGAGTAATTCATCTCTTGACTACGGGTCCATATAATTAGCTAGATGGTTGTTCTCTCCACTTTGTACCTCATGTTTAGATCTTGTGAGCTGTCTAACATGATCAAGATCATCTTTATGTAATGCTACATGTTGTGTTTGCTGGGATCTGATGAATGTTGAATGCTATGTTTTTTTATTATCAATCTATCATGTTATCTCTATGAATATGTTATTTATGATCTTGCATGCTCTCTGTTATTAGTAGATGCTCTGGCCAAGTAGATGCTAGCAACTCCAAGAGGGAGTATTTATACTCAATAGTGGGTTCATGCCTCCTTTGCATCTAAGCTCGAGTGACAGAAACGTGAAGGATGGAGGATGTGTTGTTGCCATTAGGGAGAAAACAACAGTGTTTACCTAGTTTACATTGTTTACATTACACACTTTGCTTACGGCGATAATATGTTGCTTGCAACTTAATACCCAACGTTTGTTCGGATGATATTCGGAGGGTGGATTATTAGACATAGATGCAGTTGGATGACGGTCTATGTATTTTATTGTAATGCCCGCTTGAATCACATAGTAATCTTTATGTATTGCATATGCACTACGGTGCAGCCTTCATTTCTGTCAATTGCCCAGCTATAATTTGTGCACCAGACATGCTATTTATCTTTCACGGAGAGACACCACTAGTGAACTGTGGACCCCGGTCCTTTTTCCTCATACTGATAAATCACCTACTGCTTTCATACTGCTGCTACTGCTTTCATATTGTTTTCTTACTGTTTTCCACACCATACGTTTAACCTCTTTGTGTTTGGCAAAACTGGTGAGATTGACAACCTCACTGCTTCGTTGAGGCAAAGCGATTTAATTGTGTTGTGTAGGTTCCACGTTGCTTCTGAACTGGTAGTGGGCCCTGCCATCTCAGCTGCTTCAACCTTCTGAAGTTACTCATTCCTCCTACTGGTCGATTAAACATTGGTTTCTTACTGAGGGAATACTGTTGTTGTGCTCATCGTACCTTCCTCTTGGGTTCTCCCAACGAGTGCAAGACTTGCACCATCAACCACTCATCCATATACTGGGTTGTGCAGCCTTAGGTTTGCAAGGTTGGTGCTTTTCTTTGTATTTTTGGAATGTCGTCAAGTATTTTTTTTGGCTTGATTTGAGTTGTGTGGTGTTTGCGGGCCATGTCGGGCTTGGAGAGCATAGACCTCCATGTTTGGGGACATATCTGGTAATGGTAATATTCCTCATTTTTCTAGTTTCAGCTCAGGAGAGTTGAAGGAACACATGAGGAATCTTAGCATGGCCTCGTTCAATTTTGGTGACGACTATGTCTTAAGCTTCATTCCTTGCCATAAGGGTTCCTTTACCTATCATGTGCCTCCTTGAGAGTCCATCCTCACAGTTTTTGGTTCTATAGCTCTTTTGAGCCACACATCCGGTCTGCATGATACATATCTCAGTTGATTTAAGCAGGGAGTAAGGTAAAAGGTTGGATTTCGGTTTGAGCAAGCGCTCCATAACCTATGGGAGTATTCTGGATAGGCGGCATGCAACAGGCGATACCACTTGTTTTTTATCGCGGAAAGGTGAAAGCTTTGCAAGATACCGATAGTTGCCATCTATGACAGTGCCCTTGGGCATATTTTTCTCTCCATAGTGGCACCACCTTGTTTCCCCCTTATCGGCCAGATTCTCAAAGTTTTGTTTAGTCAGTTCTTATTTAGGGCTGCGTGAGTGTGATTTTGATATGTGTGCTCGATCTATAGACGCTATGCACATTTAGCCTCTGCCCTGGCTCCTCGGAGGTGCTTGGTACTGGGTTGCGTGTACGAGAATTTTAAAAAAATTTCCATGCATGCTATGCAAATGCCAAGATCTATCTATGAAGATACAAGTGAATAATAAGTCCCAAATCTAGTTCTCTCCATCGTGTACATGACACCGTTAATGCGAAAGAGATGTCGGTGACGATGTCGATAAAGCCTCTTGATGATCCTCACGCACAAACTTGTGGGTGAGGATGTTGTCGACTCCCTCTGTCCAGCACATTGATTCAATAGAGTGAGGGTCTTACCCCTCTCATAGTTCACACACATACTTCGGGACCGGTTCTGCAGCGCTTCGCCATCCAGGATTAGACGCTACATGTGTATATGAAGCTGGAGTTCTAAACACATGAGAGAGAGAGAGAGAGAGTAATTAGAAGATAGATCTAACTGGGAGAGGACACCTCAAAACTCCAATTACAATCATATCTAATTATATTATAGGGGTTTTAACTTTAATCTCTAATTGCACCCTCTAATTCTACTAGAGAGAGAGACTTGAGAGCCAATTGTGTGTCCTGCATAGAACCTTGGAGTCCTTTTTATAGGTGGATGAGGGGGGAGACCTTCCTTGGGAGGGAGGAGTCTCTCCCTCAATCCACCAAGGGGAAACTGGCCCAGAAAGGGTGGCCGCCCCCACTTCTTTGGGGAATTCGGATTGGATTCCTTGTGGAGTCCAACTACACTTACCCTCTTTCCTTTTACCTTTTCCCTTTTTCCTTTTTCTTTTTTATGTACAATTAAATTGCGGGAAAGTGCAGGGAGGAGAATGCGCCATGTGTGGTGCCCTGGGGCCCACCCGGCAGCCCCTAAAATATGGGTGCGGCCATGGTGGCATTCCTGCCAACTCTCCTTCTCGTTTTTTTCCGAAACTCTTCCGGAACCCTGTGAACCCTATAGATAAAATCATCGATCTTATGTAACGATGTCATAAATATATTTCCGACATCCTAGGACATCTCATGCCCCCTGCACTTGCTCCAAAAAGCGTGCAACCTCATTTTCTCTCTTAGAAAATGTCCAAAATAAATTCTTATAGTAATAGGAATTGTTTCTATTACTCTAGGACATCTAATGGCCTCATTTTAAATTATATCTGGTATTTATATAATATATCTATCACGGAGAAACACCATTCTTATGATACTCCTTGTTGATCTGGATCTACCAATATACACATAAACCAGCCCTATCTTAAGTGTGCTACCCCAACATGTCTAATAGTGTTTAGACATGAAACTGGAAACTCTTTCCTTCTCAATAATCAATAGAGGGGCCATGGACGCCCATATTAACTCCCACACACTATAAGAAATAGACTATGCTGAATATGTTTGTTATTTTAAAATATTCCCATTACTCACGATACCGAAATTACCCGAGACTATGGATTTCGATATTGCCATGAAGCAATCTTTTGTTCACTATAAGTTTGTCTATCTCGTTAACCGGTAAGCTTTCATTTACTCGTTACTGTGCTATGATATCCCACATGATGTATCATCATCATACATTGTCTGCAGAATTTATGGATATCAAGAATACCGAGTGGGCCCAGGCTTGTATCTCTCTTTTTGCGGAGGAGTAATTCCCATCTCAGGCCATCAAGATAATATAATCCTTTAGAAATAACCAGTTGCTACTGTTGCGTTCCCCCAGTTTATGGTGTGACGCTATATAGTACCAAAGTAAAACCTGCAGAATATACATCCCTGATAACTTCATGGTCAAAGGATATGTTGTAATATAACCGTGATGTGATATGTCGCTAACGATAAAGTTGTCTTGATGGAATATCTTAGCATATCAACTACTAGGGTATACCCAGCCATATTGATGCTGACATAAATAATTTCCATGACCAAGAAAACACATCCATCAAGTATCCAATGAATTATTCGTAAAAGGCAAGATTGGGGTTTGATACTTTGGTCATGTTACTACACGTGATCATGAGTTGTACTCTGAATCTCATATTCAGGAGCCAAGTCAGTCATAGCATAGTAATATGAATCATAATTATGAAACACATGTATAAATATTATTTCCTTTGGGGAATACATCTAACACTTGATGCTTGGAAGATCAGCCCCTATTAAGTTGCAGACTTTTGCTCATCACATGGATACAACATGTTCTTATGTTCATAGGTTAGAAGTTTTAGCTTACTCTTTGTCTATTTTATGATTTTTTTGTTAACCTATTTGTACTTATTTCTAGCCAATATCCTAGATTTTCTCTTTGTGGTAAGTTGTGGAATTTTACTCATAGCCAGTTGAGGACTTCATTAACTTGAAAAGCAGGCTTAGTTTGGAATTTTTTTGTAAGAAGATAAACCTTTCAATATAAGTTTTTTCTACCAACTAAATTAACATGAAGTTGCCCTGCTTGAAATCCGAACCTTCACTATTAAATATGGATCAAACAAATATTATGGTAAGACACCTGGATTTGGAATGCTCCATTGTGGGTTGGCTTCCTAGGACTTCATCATATTGTTTGACAGAAGTCTGTTACAGTTAAAAAAACGTTACAGGGTCATGCTTATCTTAGACTACACTTTATTAGTTAAACGTTTGTTAGCATGGAATTATTTGTTGTACTGAATGCAATATATGGCCATGGTTCCTTGATGTTATTTTTTTCCATTGGAATCTGGACAAGAATGTCAAAGTACTTGTATTCAGCAATAGAATGAAGATACCCTAGCTGTCAAAATCAAGGAGGACATGAAGCTCTGAGTACTGCTGGTCTAGGTGTTAGTGACTCACAAGTAGAGTGGACATCCAAGGATGGTTTTTAGCAAAAATTGGTGGAAGCCTAAATATTATAGCAATGATAATGGGTGATAGTTTTAGTGGATTATGCTTTTCTTTTATGCAACAATCATGTATGATATATTTTACTCGTATCATCTTGATGTGATATTTAAGTGAGGTCAAGCTTTATTTTTACAAAAAGTTGAGTGTTTGAAGTGCAGCCATTTCTATATAAAACACATAATATAAATGTTTTTCCGCCGACTAAACCAATGAGAACATTAAAGAATTTTCCACAAATGAACTAATAACCAAACTATTCTAAGATCGAAAGAAAAAACCTCGTGCCAACAGCTTATACTATATTTGATAGATTTGACGTATACACTAGAATATTCTACTAAGATATGATCTACTATGTACAGATTTGAGCGGAGCGGAAGGAGGATAGTAATACGAAATTGTGTTTCCTGCATAGAATCTTGGAGTCCTTTTTATAGGTTGATGAGGGGGGAGACCTTCCTTGGGAGGGAGGAGTCCCTCCCTCAATCCACCAAGGGGGAACTGGCCCAGAAAGGGTGGCCGACCCCACTTCTTTGGGGAGTTCGGATTGGATTCCTTGTGGAGTCCAACTCCACTTACCCTCTTTCCTCTTACCTTTTTTCCTTTCCCTTTTTCTTTTTTATCTACAATTAAATTGCGGGAAAGTGCAGGGAGGAGAATGCGCCATGTGTGGTGCTCTGGGGCCCACCCGGCAGCCCCTAAAATATGGGTGGGGCCATGGTGGCATTCCTGCCCACTCTCCTTCTCTGTTTTTTCCGAAACTCTTCCGGAACCCTGTGACCCCTATATATAAAATCATCGACCTTATGTAACGATGGCAGAAATATGTTTCCGACATCCTGGGACATCTCATGCCCCCTGCACTTGCTCCGAAAACCGTGCAACCTCATTTTCTCTCTCAGAAAATCTCCAAAATAAATTCTTATAGTAATAGGAATATTTTCTATTACTCTAGGGCATCTAATGGCCTCATTATAAATTATATCTGGTATATATATAATATATCTATCGCGGAGAAACACCATTCCTATGATACGACTTGTTGATCTGGATCTACCAATATACACATAAACCAGCCCTAACTTAAGTGTGCTACCCCAACATGTCTAATAGTGTTTAGACATGAAACTGGAAACTCTTTGCTTCTCAATAATCAACAGAGGGGCCATGGACGCCCATATTAACTCCCACACACTATAAGAAATAGACTATGCTGAATATTTTGGTTATTTTACAATATTCCCATTGCTCACGATACCGAATTTACCCAAACTATGGATTTCGATATTGCCATGAAGCAATCTTTTGTTCGCTATAAGTTTGTCTATCTCGTTAACCGATAAGATTTCTTCCACTCGTTACTGTACTATGATATCCCACATGATGTATCATAATCATACGTTGTCTGCAGAATTTATGGATATCACGAATATCGAGTGGGCCCAGGATTGTATCTCTCTTTTTGCGGAGGAGTAATTCCCATCTCAGGCCATCAAGATAATGTAATCCTTTAGAAATAACCAGTGGCTACTATTATGTTCCCCCAGTTTACAGTGTGACGCTAGATAGTACCAAAGCAAAACCTGCAGAATATACAACCCTGATAACTTCATGGTCAAAGGATATGTTGTAATATAACCGTGATATGATATGTCGCTAACGATAAAGTTGTCTTGATGGAATCTCTTAGCATACCAACTACTAGGGTATACCCAGCCATATTGATGCTGACATAAATAATTTCCACGACCAGGAAAACACATCCATCAAGTATCCAATGAATTAGTCGTAAAGGCAAGATTGGGATTTGATACTTTGGTCATGTTACTACACGTGATCGTGAGTTTTACTCAGAATCTCATATTCAGGAGCCACGTCAATCATAGCATAGTAATATGAATCATAATTATGAAACAAATGTATAAATATTATTTCCTTTGGGGAATATATCTAACACTTGATGCTTGGAAGAGCAACCCCTATTAAGTTGCAGACTTGTGCTCATCACATGGATACAACATGTTCTTATGTTTAGAGGTTAGAAGTATTAGCTTACTCTTTGTCTCTTTTATGATTTTATTTTTGTTAACCTCTTTGTACTTATTTCTAGCCAGTATCCTAGATTTTCTCTTTGTGGTAAGTTGTGGAATTTTACTCATAGCCAGTTGAGGACTTCATTAACTTGAAAAGCAGGCTTAGTTTGGAAAAAATTTGTAAGAAGATAAACCTTTCAATATACGTTTTTTCTACCGACTAAATTAACATGAAGTTGCCCTGTTTGAAATCTGAACCTTCACTGTTAAATATGGATCAAACAAATATTATGGTAAGACACCTGGATTTGGAATGCTCCATTGTGTATTATCTGCCTAGGACTTCATCATATTGTTTGAAAGAAGTCTGTTACAGTTAAAAAAACGTTATAGGGTCATGCTTATCTTAGACAACACTTTATTAGTTAAACATTTGTTAGCATGGAATTGTTTATTGTACTGAATCCAATATATTTTCGTAGTTCCTTGATGTTATTTTTTTCCATTGGAATCTGCACAAGAATGTCAAAGTACTTGTGTTCAACAATACAATGAAGATACCCTAGCTTCCAAAATCAAGGAGGACATGAAGCTCTGAGTACTGCTGGTCTAGGTGTTAGTGACTCCCAAGTAGAGTGGACATCCAAGGATGGTTTTTAGCAAAAAATGGTGGAAGCCTAAATATTGTAGCAATGATCATGAGTGATGGTTTTAGTGGATTATGCTTCTCTTTTATGCAACAATCATGTATGATATCTTTTACTCGTATCAGCTTGATGTGATATTTCAGTCGGGTCAAGCTTTATTTGTACAAAAAAGTTGAGTGTTTGAAGTGCAGCCATTTCTATATAAAACACATAATGTAAATGCTTTTCCGTCGACTAAACCAATGAGAACATTAAATAATTTTTCACAAATGAACTAATAACCAATATATTCAAAGATCGGAAGAAAAAACCTCGTGCCAACAACTTATACTATATTTGATAGATTTGACGTATACACTAGAATATTCTACTAAGATATGATCTACTATGTACAGATTTGAGCGGAGCCGAAGGAGGATACTAGTACGAAATTAAACACATATATAACTATTATTAGTCTAAGTGGCATGCCTTAATATGTGCTTGCGTTAAATTTTTCTTGAATTTAGACGAATTTGGCAGGGACTGGTTTAAAAAATTACATAAATATGATTGCAAAAATGGTTAACCTTTTTTAAGTGTATTTACAATGTTAGATGTTGTATCTGCATGGAATGTTTTCACTCCATTTCTTTATTAATTTTCCTAACTACAACAAACATATATATATATATATTTAGAATCTTCCAAATATGTTATAAAAATAGTGCTAACCTGACAGTTTATCAGTATAAATATGTGGTATAATTTATTATAAGCTCTAGGAGGTCTGCAATTTGTTGTGGTGATAGTGCATAATAACTCGGCACCACTAAAATTATGGCAAATGGAGGCTAGAACCACTGCCAGAAATGAAAATACTTACGTGTACAGAAAACACTAAATTATTGTGTCTAAGTAGTTGTTGAATTGGGTAACTTTGTTGTGATCAAAACAATTTGTATATGCCCAACTAAATCTCGGAAATTAAGATGCCAAACAGATCATGCTGGTATATCTTGTAGAGATTTCTTCTACTTGGTACCTTTTAGATTTTTGTCCTGGCATGTCTTACAAAATTTTTCCGTTGACACTTGCATGGTTCTACAGGTTAAATAAATCCATTGCAGGATAATCTTAGTAGAAGGTTGCATTCTGAGTTCTCTAGTAATCTTTGATTTATGTACGAAAATTCTAAAGAAATGTATCAGAATAAGATGTAAAATTTTCATTCTCTATTAGATGCAGGCGAATGGTTTTGATTTGTATGTCTGAATATATACTCTTTATTGGGACAATTGTGTTGAAAAATATTAACTTTTTTCAATTTCTTATTTCTCCCGGTCGTTATGTCCTTCCACCGGCATATCTGTTTCTGGTTTTCCAAGCACGAAGAAAATATTTCCACGTTAGCCGAAAAAACACCCGCCGTGAAATACTGAAAACGGACATGACCTTTTCTATCAACATCCCGACATGCATTTTTCACTTTCCTATCAAGCTATGACTGTCGAGTAATCTGGATGGTCAATAGATATAAAATCCTATTCCTATCGACTTACCTTATGTTCCTTACAGTTTTTGGCCCATATATATACAAATATTTTAGTTTTTGACGGTGTGCGCTAGGCCACATCGAATGAACCAATACATCGAATCATCTAATCAACAAAACTATAGATTATGATTGTGCTACTATAAATGGGACTTAAAATTTTCTTTTTATCAGTGTTTCTTGTTTATGCCATATTTTTGTTTCTTGGGAATGGAATCTCATGTTTGTTCTGACAAAAATATGTTAATTTTTTAAAATATTATTTGATTATTTGGATTAGTGCATGTGCAAACTCACTGACATGCCATTGATAGAACCATGATTAAACCACTCTTTTTTTAGAAAACAGGTACATACATACACTCATTTACACGTGCATAAATTCACCCCTCTGAGTAAACCTAGCATGGGAAACCCGGCCCGGACGGCCCAACCCAATGTGGCCTGAAAATCCCGGACCAGGCTAGGCCTAATTGTGTAGTCGGACCAAGCTCAGGCTTATAGAAAATAGAAATTTATTCGTGATCGGGCTTTTTCGGGCGTTGTCTAGATTTTCCGGGCTCGGGCCTGAGTTTTCATCATCGGGCTTTTTCCAGCTCGGCTCGACATATGTCCAGGTGTATCTGTGAGCACCGTTCTGAAAGACTGACCAACGGGTCACACTAGTGGAAACACCCCCTTTCATTTTGTGTCATAAATTTTACTGGTCCCGGTTGCACCAAGAACTGGGACCAATGTCGCCTGAGGAGCATTGGTCCCGGTTTTTTAGTGGGCAATCGTCCCAGTTTGTGGGATGAACTGGGACCAATGCCTCGCCACATGCCACGTGGCAAGCGCAAGGGAATTGGTCCCGGTTCATGCCACAAACCAGGACGAATTCCCCCCTTGCTACATATACTGCCTCCCAGCCCCCCTTCCCTCTGTTTTTTTCTTGGAGGAGTGAGAGAGGTGGGTGCTAGTGTGTGTTCTTTTACTATGCACTCGAGGTGTTCGACGAAATACCCGAGCCACACTTAAGTTCACATATAATGGTATCTTCGACCGAGGTTAGCAAACTTGTTCTTTTCATCTTAATGTGATACAAAAAAGTTATATTTGTCGATGTACTATGGTCATTTCGCTATTGAAGATGTTATTGTAATGTTTTTTTGATAAACTTAATTATACGATGCAGATGGATGCACGACAGCGATGAATGTACGGTGACCGACGCACTTCCGAGTATAGGACAGGCCTGAATGAATTTCTCGGTGTAGCTCAGGCTCACAAAGAGAATGGATTTATGTGTTGCCCATGTGTTGATTGTCGGAACGCCAGGGAGCACTCTTCCTTGAGAGTCCTTCACAGCCACCTTCTTCGGAGAGGATTCATACCCAGCTATAATTGTTGGACCAAGCATGGAGAAAGAGGGTTTGTGATGGAAGACAATGAAGAAGAGGAAGAAGAGGATCCTATGTTCCCTGAATACGGTGATACTGCAATGGAAGACAATGCAGACAAAGGAGGTGGTCAAGAACAAGCATCAGATGAACCCGATCATGATCTTGGTCGAGTTATTGCTGATGCAAGAAGACTACGAAAGTGAATTGGATAGGTTGAAGTTGGACGGCATGTTACAGGATCACAAAAAGTTGTTGTACCCAAATTGCGCAGATGGCACCACAAAACTCGGTACCACACTGGAGTTGCTGAAATGGAAGGCACAAAACGGTATGATTGAGAAGGCATTTGAGAGTTTACTTCAAATAACGAAGCCGAATCTTCCAAAGGATAACGAATTTCCTGACAGTACGTACGAAGCAAAGAAGGCTCTCTTCCCTCTAGGATTAGATGTGCAGAAGATACATGCATGCATCCTCTACCGCGGTGAGAAGTACGAGAATTTGAAGCATCCTCTATTAGATGCAGGCGAATGGTTTTGATTTGTATGTCTGAATATATACTCTTTATTGGGACAATTGTGTTGAAAAATATTAACTTTTTTCAATTTCTTATTTCTCTTGGTCGTTATGTCCTTCCACCGGCATATCTGTTTCTGGTTTTCCAAGCACGAAGAAAATATTTCCACGTTAGCCGAAAAACACCCGCCATGAAATACTGAAAACGGACATGACCTTTTCTATCAACATCCCGACATGCATTTTTCACTTTCCTATCAAGCTATGACTGTCGAGTAATCTGGATGGTCAGTAGATATAAAATCCTATTCCTATCGACTTACCTTATGTTCCTTACAGTTTTTGGCCCATATATATACAAATATTTTAGTTTTTGACGGTGTGCGCTAGGCCACATCGAATGAACCAATACATCGAATCATCTAATCAACAAAACTATAGATTATGATTGTGCTACTATAAATGGGACTTAAAATTTTCTTTTTATCAGTGTTTCTTGTTTATGCCATATTTCTGTTTCTTGGGAATGTAATCTCATGTTTGTTCTGACAAAAATATGTTAATTTTTTAAAATATTATTTGATTATTTGGATTAGTGCATGTGCAAACTCACTGACATGCCATTGATAGAACCATGATTAAACCAGTCTTTTTTTAGAAAACAGGTACATACATACACTCATTTACACGTGCATAAATTCACCCCTCTGAGTAAACCTGGCATGGGCAACCCGTCCCGGACGGCCCAACCCAATGTGGCCTGAAAATCCCGGACCAGGCTAGGCCTAATTGTGTAGTCGGACCAAGCTCAGGCTTATAGAAAATAGAAATTTATTCGTGATCGGGCTTTTTCGGGCGTTGTCTAGATTTTCCGGGCTCGGGCCTGAGTTTTCATCATTGGGCTTTTTCCAGCTCGGCTCGACATATGTCCAGGTGTATCTGTGAGCACCGTTCTGAAAGACTGACCAGCGGGTCACACTAGTGGAAACACCCCCTTTCATTTTGTGTCAGAAATTTTACTGGTCCCGGTTGCACCAAGAACCGGGATTGTCGCCTGAGGAGCATTGGTCCCGGTTTTTTAGCGGGCATTCGTCCCAGTTTGTGGCATGAACCGGGACCAATGCCTCGCCACATGCCACGTGGCAAGCGCAAGGGAATTGGTCCCGGTTCATGCCACAAACCAGGACGAATGCCCCCTTGCTACATATACTGCCTCCCAGCCCCCTTCCCTCTGTTTTTTTGCTTGGAGGAGTGAGAGAGGTGGGTGCTAGTGTGTGTTCTTTTACTATGCACTCGAGGTGTTCGACGAAATAACCGAGCCACACTTAAGTTCACATATAATGGTATCTTCGACCGAGGTTAGCAAACTTGTTCTTTTCATCTTAATGTGATACAAAAATCTTATATTTGTCGATGTACTATGGTCATTTCGCTATTGAAGATGTTATTGTAATGTTTTTTGATAAACTTAATTATACGATGCAGATGGATGCACGACAGCGATGAATGTACGGTGACCGACACACTTCCGAGTATAGGGCAGGCCTGAATGAATTTCTCGGTGTAGCTCAGGCTCACAAAGAGAATGGCTTTATGTGTTGCCCATGTGTTGATTGTCGGAACGCCAGGGAGCACTCTTCCTTGAGAGTCCTTCATAGCCACCTTCTTCGGAGAGGATTCATACCCAGCTATAATTGTTGGACCAAGCATGGAGAAAGAGGGTTTGTGATGGAAGACAATGAAGAAGAACAAGAAGAGGATCCTATGTTCCCTGAATACGGTGATACTGCAATGGAAGACAATGCAGACAAAGGAGGTGGTCAAGAACAAGCATCAGATGAGCCCGATCATGATCTTGGTCGAGTTATTGCTGATGCAAGAAGACTGCGAAAGTGAATTGGATAGGTTGAAGTTGGACGGCATGTTACAGGATCACAAAAAGTTGTTGTACCCAAATTGCGAAGATGGCAGCACAAAACTCGGTACCACACTGGAGTTGCTGAAATGGAAGGCACAGAACGGTATGATTGACAAGGCATTTGAGAGTTTACTTCAAATAACGAAGCCGAAGCTTCCAAAGGATAACGAATTTCCTGACAGTACGTACGAAGCAAAGAAGGCTCTCTTCCCTCTAGGATTAGATGTGCAGAAGATACATGCATGCATCCTCTACCGCGGTGAGAAGTACGAGAATTTGGATAAATGTCTGGTATGCACTGCACTGCGGTACAAGATCAGGCCAGATGACTGGCGATGTTGACGGCGAGCCACCCTGTAAGAGGGTTCCTGCAAAGGTGATGTGGTATGCTCCTATAATACCACGGTTGAAACGACTGTTTAGAAACAAAGAGCATGCCAGGTTGTTGCGATGGCACAAAGAAGACCGTAAGAAAGACAGAAAGTTGAGACATCCCGCTGCTGGGTCGCAGTGGAGAAAAATTGAGAGAGACTTCCCGAACTTTACAGGAGAGGAAAGAAACTTATGATTTGGTCTAATTACAGATGGCTTTAATCCTTTCGGGGAGCCGAGCTCCAGTCATAGCACCTGGCCCGTGACTCTATGTATCTACAACCTTCCTCCTTGGTTGTGCATTAAGCGCAAGTTCATTATGATGCCAGTGCTCATCCAGGGTCCGAGGCAACCCGGCAATGACATTGATGTGTATCTAAGGCCATTAGTGGAAGAACTCTTACAGTTGTGGGGAAAACCAGGTGTACTTGTGTGGGATGAGAATGAACAAAAGTCATTTGACCTACGGGCGTTGCTTTTCGTAACCTTGAATGATTGGCCTGTCCTTAGTAACATTTCCGGACATACAAACAAGGGATACAATGCATGCACACATTGTTTAGATAAGACTGATAGTGTATATTTGGATAAATGTAAGAAGGTTGTATACCTGGGGCATCGTAGATTTCTTCCGATCAAGCAAAGGAGAGGTAAGAAAGAAATGAGGGAAGCATTTCAAAGGTGAGGCAAATACCCGGAAGAAGCCTGACCTCCGTAGTGGTAATGATGTATTCGATATGGTTAAAGACCTAAAAGTAATCTTTGGGAAGGGTGATGGCAGCCAACATGTTCCAAACAGCCCTGATAAGCGCGCACCCATGTAGAAAAAGAAATCTATATTTTGGGAGCTACCCATATTGGAAAGTCCTAGAGGTCCGCTCTTCAATCGACGTGATGCATGTGACGAAGAATTTATGCGTCAACCTGCTATGCTTCCTGAGCGTGTATGGGAAGTCAAAAGATACTCCAGAAGCACGGGATGACCAACAACGTATGAAAGACCCAAGCAACAAACACACAGATACGTGGCGCCATTACATAAGCAGCTAAGCTCTTACCAAAGCAGAGAAGGAAAAAAATTGAGGTCCTTTACGGTATCAAGGTGTTGTCTGGCTTCTATGTAACACCCCGGTCTACATATAAGACCAGAATGCTACCACATGCATCCGGATAGGAAAATAATCTTGACTTACTAGAAATTTTAGCGTAGTCTCAAATATAAGTATTGGCAACATCGACAAGATAGTCGTTAAAAAGAGTTATTAACAACAGTCATAAAGATAACCAACACATCGACTCTTAATGGAGTTAATGGTCCGAGCTCCAAAAGGTTTCCGCCAACAACAACAAAAAATCCTACAATTATATGGCTAAACAATATAAAGCTCAACCTAGCTATTCTAACCATTCAGGGAAGCTATTATATTCGGGAATTTCAGGTGTGTGTACGTGATGGCGTTGAAAAATCTATTCCCAAGCCCATGCATGCCAACTTCATCGAACACCTGAAAAGTTTGGTGACAACAAGGGTGAGCTCACCAACTCAACAAGTACATTGGAACGATAAAGGAACAGTGTAACACCACATCTCAAGTTATGGAAAGTAACCAAACATCGATGGTTTTACTTACTACGTATCGATGTTGTATGTATAGAAGACTCCACTTGCATGAACTCGACTCTTAACAACACAACACGAGTACACCGGTTCTACCAACCAAACATTGCTTTTGTCGTCACTTCGTTATCAGATCTACATGTTTTCTCTCACATAATCTTTGCTTCTAGAGTTTACTAATAAGATATATTAATCCAAACAAGAATAATGAGTCTTTCAATACGCACCTGAAACTCACTCATATAATTAAAGTTTCATCATATCGAGCGAGCACACAGGATATCACTCAAAGTCACACAATTATCCATCAAAGTCACACAAGTATCTCTCACACATTCACCTCATGCTAGCAAGAAAAATAATCTTACAACCACTACTCAACACAATCCAAGGTAACCCAATGTTGGTGTTATTATCTTAAGTAAATGATGCACATTTCATGCTCATCGCATTCCATTTATGTTTTTCTTTCATCCCATCTCATTGCTGATACCGGTAAAGTTTGAGTGACACCCGTCGGCATCCACTCACTCCACAAAAACTTGTGGATGGTGCCTCTAATGTGGATCGCAACCCAGCATTGAAGGTCTCAACATTTCTATTGCTAGCATCTCATCCATTAATTTTACCGGTATAGATGAGTAGACGCCTGTCGACATCAACTCACTCCAATATTGTGGAGGGTGCCTCCAATGTGGATCGCAACCCATCATTGAAGGTGTCAATAAATGATGATCATTAACATTGTCATGTTTTATTCCATTTCATCTTTAAACTCGACACAGAGGATTACGCCCCTTTATGGCACAGTTAGCTATCCAATAACAATCAAAAGAATTCATCGCAATCACAACAATCTTGGAAATTCACCATTTCAGCACAAGGGACTAAATGATCACAACCCAAAAGAACGCATATTTAGTGATAAGGGAATAGTTGGGGATGGGAGACCACACCGTGATTACCATCCCACATGCACTTGCCTTTTATCGCCTGATGGAGTGGCCTCACAACTCAAACCACAAGACAAAGCATAGTCATCTATTAAGCAAGAATATAGAAATCACAAACATTGAATCCGTAAGCACCACAGGAAACAAACATAAGTGTCGCACCCTGGGTTTCTAGAGGATACTCCTCGCACGAACTGGAAGTCAGGTGCTTGGATTATGGGGCATAACTGCTCCCACGTCCCAGCTTCCTGGTAGGCCTGCGCTTATGCGCGACAACACAAGCCCTGCTTCCACCGTCGAAGTAAACTATCCGCTAGGAACCTAAAGGCACTACTGTCGACGTACTTCATAATCAAACACGCACGGTACGTCAACAGTTTGGTACGAATGATAGCACAGAATGTCTCTACGACACAAAAGAATGAAATAAGTGCAACTGGCCTTCACTAAGGCAGAAAACATCGAATACAGTCATCCAGAGGACACATGTCCCAACATATCATCCATTACAACAGCGGAAGCAATCAAAGGGGTCTGAGTACAGACAAATCCATGGCTTAAGAAGCCGGAGAAAATAAATAAAAGCGAAGCCCATCCACGTAGGTCTGGATCCTGCCCTGGTCCAGCTAACTACTCGTCTGCAGCGTCGTCGAACTCCACAAAGTAGCCATCCTGGGAAGCATCGTAGTCGTAGTCGTACTCTGCGTAAACCACAGCCCCAACGGGTCAGTACATCCAAGTACTGGCAAGCAGACTCACAGTTCATCAAGGAGTTACCCGTCAACACAAGCATAGATGCTTGGGATCAACGGAAGAAAGGGGTGATATAAAAGTAGCTGCCGGCTGCTCTAACAACTACAGAAAACAACTACAAGTTCCGGCTAACAGAAAAGATAAGATCGAGGATTGTAACCAACTGAAAGATAACTTCAACCAAACCCATCCTGGATCTCGCCCCTTATCCAAAGAAGCAATCCGAGGATAACTCACACAGTTGTAATAAGGTGAATCAAGTTATTGTGTGAATAAACTATTACTAGTCAGGTTATTAAGCATTGGGTGAAACATGGTTGATCATTATGTTGAAGTTGTCCTGAGTACTTGTTAGCCAGTACTTTCACCAAGTAATCCATAACCGCGGAAAACACGGCTTCTCGAGAAGATTATCCCTGCAGGGTTGCACCAATTTGGCCGTACACTCATGAATATCCCGCCAGATGGGATGCCTCCCACCAAGCGGGGCACTCAACACAACCCACCATTCTTCGCATCAAGCCCAAAGAACCCTGGGCGCACGGCTAATCAAGCCCAGAAGAAAATGGACCATCATAGCACTCTAAGACCGTGTCCCCCTATATGCCGACTACGAAAGTTCCACCCTGCGCTGGGCTCGCAAAAACATGCATGCGGCAAATGGAAAACACGAACTAAATGAGGCGATTTGGACGAGATGCGAATCAGGTCAAGTTGAGGGGGCGCCCATACTCGCTTCCCAAATGCGGGTAGTGCGCTCATCATGGATCAGTAGACAAGACCCTTTTCCTATTAGGGTCGACACTAGCAGGCTCCAAAACCACTCATGGGCCTCCTGCCGGTGCCTTATCATCAAATTATTATTACCATTAGCAATTAACAGGATTGATTGATTAACATCGAGCCCCGGTACAAGTAGTAAGATAGTAAAAGTAGTAACCGACAACAGACTCGGGTAAAAGCAACCCTAAGCATGCTAGATAAGAACAGGCACAAGCAATGGCTGTAGGTATGGAGGTGGTGGCAATATCATGGCTCAAGGTATCATGTGATGGGTTCGGAGAACAAGCAACGATACATAGGGCTAGCAATAGTAGACAAAAAGATAGTATCGACAACAAGTGTGGAAAGGACTCGATGATTCATGTGAGTGATAACTTGCCTGGCAGCTCAGCCTCGTACTGGGCTAGGTCCTGAGTAGTGGTGTCGTAAGGCTCGTCGGTACCAACGTCGTCGTCTGATCGAGAAGAAGCAAAACAACAACGAAGGAAGACGGGCAATCAATACATGGCATAAGTGCACAAACATTGGATGATGCATGTCATGTTTAATAGATGCATCAAAATAACTTGCTTGACATGAAACACAAGTTTAAATGGATTCCATATGCAAAAGGGTGCATATGGAAGCCCATGCTTGGAGTTGAATTAATTGTTCTATCACTAAGCATTAGGTGTAAGTGACTTAGTATGATGCATGCATGATGAATAACAATAACATAACAAGTTAAATGCAATTAGAATGATAGTTAACAATTTAGAAAGGCATTTATTAAATTTGGAATTTTGTTACTTAAACATGGCACACCAACAATTATTGTTTTCATCAAGTTAGGGTGTGCAAAACAATTTACAAATTTATATTTGAAAAGGTTATCAAATTTTAGTTGATTACATGTTTTCACATTTTGAAATTGGACTTTAGATTAATTAATTATGAATTAAACAATATTAAACAATTTTTAATTGAATTAAACAAGATTTAATTATGTTAGGCAATTTAAATTGTTCAAACCAGAAAACAAAATTTATATTTGAATAGAACATTCAAAAAGGTGTGAAAAACATATTTTATTTGAATTATTTGAAGACAGTAAGAATTAGTTATGAATTATTTCAATTTGCATTTGAATTATTCAAATTTGAAATTTAAAAGTATTTTGAAAATTCAAAACAGAACACAAGTGGAATATTTGGAAAGTTTATAAAATTTGGATCAGAATAGACATCAAGTTTGTATTTGTTGGATTTATAAAACCCAAGATATGGAATTTTGAAGTTTATAGTTTATTCTGCCCATTAAAGAATATTTGGAAAATATCAGAAAACGTTTTTAACCATTTGTTACTTTGCAGTAACCTAGCCGCAGACACTGGGTGGTGGGCCACGGTGCCAGCGTGGCGCTGGGGATGGCGAGGTGGCGCATCAGGTCACTGACCTGCGGGCCTGGCCATCGAGGCAGAAAAGCGAAAAAAAGACGCGCGAGGGGCGGGAATCGAACCCGCACCCTCCTCCTGCGCGCGAAGGCTCACGACCGCTGCGCTGTAACTGAACTTTTGTTCAGAATACAGCTGCACTGGTTTTCAGTTAACGCCTACGGCATTGGAGCCAAAACTGACGAACTGCAACCGATGCTTGCAGTCGCGGACAGAGGCGTTCGGCCGGTGGTCACCACGGCGGTTCTCCGGCGGCTCGCGGGTGGCGTAGGTGTGCGTGGTGATGCTGGGGTGTGGGCCTAAGGCGCGGACAAGCGAGAGGGGGAGAGGGCAGTGCGGCTACCTGCTGCTGCTGTCGCTGAACGTCGTCGAGGCAGAGCCGGCGGGCAGATAGAGGTCGACGGCGGCGAGGCTAGGAGTCTCCTCGGGCTCAACCGCGATGTCGAACCGGAAGAGGGGAAGTAGGCGGTTCCACTCCCGGTGGCGGTGGCGCCTCGAGGTGAAGGTGTGGCCGGCGACGAGGGGAAGAAGTGGTGCTCGGTGGACTGGTTTCAGAGATCGCCGGTGGATTTTTTTTTTCAGAGGGAAGCAGAGAGATTGGGGGGAGAGGAAGAGAAGTGGCGGCGCCGGGTTGGAGTTCTAGGGTTGAGGCAGTGAGGGGGCGCCGCTGTGGTTACTTAAGGAGGAGCAGGGACAGTACGGCAGGGCATCGGGAGCTCCAGGGAGTGAATCGACGATGGAGCTGCGCTCGTACACCTGACGTCAGAAAAGGAGGTGGAAGACAACGACGTTGGGGAAGGTTATCGGGCCAGAGGGAAAAAAAACGGGCTGGGCCTAGCTCCTCTCCTCTCCTGGCTTTTATTTTTTTTTGTACACTGTTTTTTTTTGTAGTTGAGTGAATTGGAAACAAAACAAGATGTTGTTTACTGAAATTTTTGGAACAAAAATAAAATTAAAAGTTTTCCAAATTATTGTTGTTTTTTAAAAATTATGTTTGCATTTTTTATTTGGTAAAACAAAACATTTTCCATAGGGTTTTCCCCTAGGGTTTTCAATTAGTGGTGAATTGTTATGTTTTCAAAAGAGTGCTGATTTGAAACTTGGTTTGAAATGGAAAATAATTTAGGAGTTAATGATTTAATTAATTGATTTGATAATTGGTTTGATTAAAGCAACAATTTGAGAAGTGGAAAACAAGGAATAAAAGGGTTGTTTTTATTTGTTATTTTGGTTCCAATAGTTGTAACAGAGCAAGTATGAAACCATGTTTGAAAAAGGTTTAAGTTTGAGTTGTGAAAACAGGATAAAACAGATGGAAAACAAATGCAAACAATAAGTAAACATGATGACATGATGCATTGCTTGAAATAAAACAAAGAACAAAGCATTCTAGGGGTATTTTCATACTTGGGAAGAAGTGGTGCTCGGTGGACTGGTTTCAGAGATCGCCGGTGGATTTTTTTTTTCAGAGGGAAGCAGAGAGATTGGGGGGAGAGGAAGAGAAGTGGCGGCGCCGGGTTGGAGTTCTAGGGTTGAGGCAGTGAGGGGGCGCCGCTGTGGTTACTTAAGGAGGAGCAGGGACAGTACGGCAGGGCATCGGGAGCTCCAGGGAGTGAATCGACGATGGAGCTGCGCTCGTACACCTGACGTCAGAAAAGGAGGTGGAAGACAACGACGTTGGGGAAGGTTATCGGGCCAGAGGGAAAAAAAACGGGCTGGGCCTAGCTCCTCTCCTCTCCTGGCTTTTATTTTTTTTTGTACACTGTTTTTTTTGTAGTTGAGTGAATTGGAAACAAAACAAGATGTTGTTTACTGAAATTTTTGGAACAAAAATAGGGTAAATTTATTAGTGGAAAAATGCAACCTTTTGGTAGTTTTTGTTTTCCAAAAAAATTATTGTTTGTTTGTTGTTTTAAAATTAAACCAATTTAGATGAAATTGCAATATTAATTAATATTGGTAAAACAAAACATTTTCCATAGGGTTTTCCCCTAGGGTTTTCAATTAGTGGTGAATTGTTATGTTTTCAAAAGAGTGCTGATTTGAAACTTGGTTTGAAATGGAAAATAATTTAGGAGTTAATGATTTAATTAATTGATTTGATAATTGGTTTGATTAAAGCAACAATTTGAGAAGTGGAAAACAAGGAATAAAAGGGTTGTTTTTATTTGTTATTTTGGTTCCAATAGTTGTAACAGAGCAAGTATGAAACCATGTTTGAAAAAGGTTTAAGTTTGAGTTGTGAAAACAGGATAAAACAGATGGAAAACAAATGCAAACAATAAGTAAACATGATGACATGATGCATTGCTTGAAATAAAACAAAGAACAAAGCATTCTAGGGGTATTTTCATACTTGGGATGTTACAAAACGCCCCCCTTGAAGGAATCGCGCCCCGAGATTCCCTACTGAGATGTGAAAAGGTCCGGATACTTCTTGCGAAGATCCTCTTCGGTCTCCCACGTTGCCTCTTTATCGGAATGATGCGACCATTGGACTTTCAAGAACTTGGTGCTCTTGTTGCGAGTCTTACGCTCGGTCTCATCGAGAATACGAATAGGGTGCTCCTCATAAGATAGATCATCTTGCAGCTCAATGGAATCATGATCAACTGCACGATCTGGATCTTTGAAACACTTCTTGAGTTGTGACACGTGGAACACATCGTGCACTTTGGATAGTTTTTCTGGAAGTTCAAGACGATAAGCATTCTCTGCACGTCTTGAGAGGATGTTGAAAGGGCCAATGTATCTTGGTGCAAGCTTTCCTTTCACACCAAAACGATGAGTGCCTCTGAGGGGAGTTACACGGAGATATGCCTTATCACCAGGTGCATAGACCATATCCCTGTGCTTGCTATCATAATAGCTCTTCTGACGAGACTGAGCAATCCTGAGATTGTCACGAATGATACGAACTTTCTCCTCGGCTTCCTTAACAATGTCAGGGCCTAAAAGTGAACGTTCACCAGCTCCAGACCAATTGATTGGACTCCTGCATCTGCGACCATACAGTGCCTCAAATGGTGCCATGCCTAGGCTTGCCTGGTAGCTGTTGTTGTAGGAGAATTCAGCATATGGAAGGCAATCCTCCCATTTCATGCCAAAGGAGAGACCACATGCTCTGAGCATATCCTCGAGAATCTGATTGACTCTCTCGACTTGCCCTTGAGACTGAGGGATAAGCTGTGCTGAACTGAAGTTTAGTGCCCAATGCTTCTTGAAAGCTTTTCCAGAAATGAGAAGTGAAAATACTTCCACGGTCTGAGCTTATTTCCAATGGAACACCATGAAGGGGAACAACCTTTGCTGTGTAGAGCTCTGCTAACTGGCTAGCTGAGATAGTTTCCTTTACAGCATAGAAGTGAGCAACCTTAGTGAGACGATCAATAACAACGAAGATTGCATCGTTTCCCTTTTTGGACTTTGGAAACCCAGTAACGAAGTCCATTTCAATCATGTCCCACTTCCACTCAGGAATTTTCAGAGGTTGGAGTAGACCTGCTGTCTTCTGATGGACTGCCTTAACACGTTGACAAACGTCGCATTCAGAAACGTATTGAGCAATTTCACGTTTCATGCCAGACCACCAATACAGAGTCTTAAGATCCTGGTACATCTTTGTACTTCCAGGGTGAATGGATAGAGGAGTTTCATGAGCCTCCTTGAGAATGATATCCTTGAGACTTTGAATCTGAGGGACTGCAATGCGTCCTTCGAAGAACACAGTTCCCTTGTCATCAATTGAGAAGGACTTGAACTTATCATTGCCCTCCTTGATGTGATCCACAATCTTCTTGATTTCATTATCACGAAGTTGTTCAGAACGAATCTTGTCCTCGAGAGTTGGGCTGGCTGTCAAGCTAGCAAGGTATCCTTCAGGAACAAGACCAAGGTTCAGCTTCTGGAATTCTTCATGAAGTGGAGGTTGGCTTTCCATGATCATGAGATTATTGCAATAGGATTTGCGACTGAGAGCATCGGCCATAACATTAGCCTTGCCTGGAGTGTAAGAAATGGTGAGATCAAAGTCTTTAATCTTCTCAATCCATCTCCTTTGCCTGAGGTTCAGATCTGGCTGAGTGAAGATGTATTTCAGACTCTTGTGATCGGAAAAGATTTCAGTTTTGTTACCCAACAAGTATTGTCTCCATTTCTTGAGGGCAAACACAACTGCTGCAAGTTCAAGATCATGTGTGGGATAGTTTTGCTCATGTGGGTTCAACTGACGTGAAGCATAAAGCCACAACTTGACGTTCTTGCATAAGAACTGCTCCTAGGCCTTGGAGAGATGCATCACAGAATATCTGGAAAGGTTTGGTAGTGTCGGGGCCAACTAGAACAGGTGTGGAAGTGAGTTTAGTCTTCAGGAGGTTGAAACTCTCATCACATTGTGGAGTCCAAATGAACTTTTTGTCCTTCTTTGTGAGATCAGTGAGAGGTTTAGCAATCTTGGAAAAGTTTTGGACGAAACGACGGCAATAGCTAGCCAAGCCAAGAAAGCTTCTAACTTGTTTCACCGTCTTAGGGGGTTTCCAATCAACAATTCCCTTAACCTTTTCCGGGTCAATGGCTATGCCTTTGGCAGAGATGATATGACCAAGATATGCAACTTCTGGAATCCAGAACTCACATTTGGAAAACTTGGCATACAGACGATGCTCGCGAAGTTTCATGAGAGTGAGACGAAGGTGTTCTCCATGCTCTTCCTCGGATTTGGAATAGACTAGAATGTCATCAAGATATACCACAACGAACTTGTCGAGGTATTCATGGAAGACAGAATTCATGAGTCTTGAGAACGTTGCCGGTGCATTGGTGAGACCAAAGGACATGACGGTGTACTCGTATAGACCGTAACGAGTGGTGAAAGCTGTCTTAGGAATATCTTCCTTTCTGATCTTTATCTGATGGTAACCCATCCTCAAGTCCAACTTTGAGAATATTGAGGCTCCAGCAAGTTGATCAAAAAGATCATCGATACGAGGAAGTGGATACTTGTTCTTGATGGTTTTCTCGTTGAGAGGACGATAGTCAACCACGAGTCTCTTAGTTTGATCCTTCTTGGCAACAAACAGAGTTGGGCAACCCCAAGCGGAGGAACTAGGCTGAATGAAACCTTTATCCATATACATATCGATTTGCTCCTTCAACAATTTCAGTTCAGGAGGAGCTATCTTATATGGATGCTTAGAGATTGGAGCAGTACCTGGCTCAAGCTCGATCACGAACTCAACTGCTCTGTCCGGGGGCATCCCTGGCAACTCTTCTGGAAAGACGTCAGGGAATTCACAAACCACCGGAACATTTTCAATTGCAGGAAGGGGTTTGGCATCGAGGCTGAACAGCTGAGCAGAAGTTGATCCATATGGAGAATAGACTATCTGGCCTGAAGTGTGGGAGAGAGTTATTGACTTTTGAGCACAGTCAATTTTAGCTTTGTGGGTCTTCAACCAATCCATACCCAGAATGACATCAATGTCAGAATTTCCCAGCAACATGAGTGAAGCAAGGAATACACGACCTCCAATTAGGATCTGATTGTCCATGCTTATCTTGGAAGTAATCATTTTAGTTCCCGGAGAGTGCACGTAGATTTGATTGCTTAGCGGAACCAGAGCTAAATTGTACGTTGTAGCAAAGATCTTTGACACAAACGAATGCGATGCTCCAGTATCAAACAACACTTTAGCTGGAATAGAGTTTACGGGTAATATACCGAGAACGACGTCAGCAGCCTCCTCGGCTTTGTCGGCCTTGATATGGTTCACCCTCGCGTTCCTCCCGACAGGCCTATTGTTGGAGTTGAAGGCTTTAGCCGGAGGAGCACGAACCATAGCCTGGTTGGTGTTGGGGCGAGGAGGTAGGGGTAGCTGCTTCTGAGTGCACTTATCAGCATAATGTCCAGTATCCTTGCACTTGTAGCAAGTGACGACACGAGAAGGACCTGGCCTTGGCTGCCCCATCGGAAACCTCTGACCCTGCATCTGAGATGGGTTGGGTGGGCGGTGACCAAAGCCTGGAGAAGCTTGGGCATTTGGAGCCCGAGTGACAGCACCATTTGGCACCCAGATGCGGCGCTTCTGCGGAGGGGTGGTCATGTTGGAGGAGGAACCACCCTCACGCGAGTGCTTGCGCGACTCTTCGAACGCCTTGCGCCCATTCTCCTCATTGAGCGCGGTGTTCACGAGCTCCACGAAGTCCTTGCACTTGATGTTTGTGAGAGCGTACTTCAGTTCCGGGTTAAAACCTCGGCGGAACCTTGCCATCCCCAGCGCCACGCTGGCACCGTGGCCCACCACCCAGTGTCTGCGGCTAGGTTACTGCAAAGTAACAAATGGTTAAAAACGTTTTCTGATATTTTCCAAATATTCTTTAATGGGCAGAATAAACTATAAACTTCAAAATTCCATATCTTGGGTTTTATAAATCCAACAAATACAAACTTGATGTCTATTCTGATCCAAATTTTATAAACTTTCCAAATATTCCACTTGTGTTCTGTTTTGAATTTTCAAAATACTTTTAAATTTCAAATTTGAATAATTCAAATGCAAATTGAAATAATTCATAACTAATTCTTACTGTCTTCAAATAATTCAAATAAAATATGTTTTTCACACCTTTTTGAATGTTCTATTCAAATATAAATTTTGTTTTCTGGTTTGAACAATTTAAATTGCCTAACATAATTAAATCTTGTTTAATTCAATTAAAAATTGTTTAATATTGTTTAATTCATAATTAATTAATCTAAAGTCCAATTTCAAAATGTGAAACATGTAATCCAACTAAAATTTGATAACCTTTTCAAATATAAAATTTGTAAATTGTTTTGCACACCCTAACTTGATGAAAACAATAATTGTTGGTGTGCCATGTTTAAGTAACAAAATTCCAAATTTAATAAATGCCTTTCTAAATTGTTAACTATCATTCTAATTGCATTTAACTTGTTATGTTATTGTTATTCATCATGCATGCATCATACTAAGTCACTTACACCTAATGCTTAGTGATAGAACAATTAATTCAACTCCAAGCATGGGCTTCCATATGCACCCTTTTGCATATGGAATCCATTTAAACTTGTGTTTCATGTCAAGCAAGTTATTTTGATGCATCTATTAAACATGACATGCATCATCCAATGTTTGTGCACTTATGCCATGTATTGATTGCCCGTCTTCCTTCGTTGTTGTTTTGCTTCTTCTCGATCAGACGACGACGTTGGTACCGACGAGCCTTACGACACCACTACTCAGGACCTAGCCCAGTACGAGGCTGAGCTGCCAGGCAAGTTATCACTCACATGAATCATCGAGTCCTTTCCACACTTGTTGTCGATACTATCTTTTTGTCTACTATTGCTAGCCCTATGTATCGTTGCTTGTTCTCCGAACCCATCACATGATACCTTGAGCCATGATATTGCCACCACCTCCATACCTACAGCCATTGCTTGTGCCTGTTCTTATCTAGCATGCTTAGGGTTGCTTTTACCCGAGTCTGTTGTCGGTTACTACTTTTACTATCTTACTACTTGTACCGGGGCTCGATGTTAATCAATCAATCCTGTTAATTGCTAATGGTAATAATAATTTGATGATAAGGCACCGGCAGGAGGCCCATGAGTGGTTTTGGAGCCTGCTAGTGTCGACCCTAATAGGAAAAGGGTCTTGTCTACTGATCCATGATGAGCGCACTACCCGCATTTGGGAAGCGAGTATGGGCGCCCCCCCAACTTGACCTGATTCGCATCTCGTCCAAATCGCCTCATTTAGTTCGTGTTTTCCATTTGCCGCATGCATGTTTTGCGAGCCCAGCGCAGGGTGGAACTTTCGTAGTCGGCATATAGGGGACACGGTCTTAGAGTGCTATGATGGTCCATTTTCTTCTGGGCTTGATTAGCCGTGCGCCCAGGGTTCTTTGGGCTTGATGCGAAGAATGGTGGGTTGTGTTGAGTGCCCCGCTTGGTGGGAGGCATCCCATCTGGCGGGATATTCATGAGTGTACGGCCAAATTGGTGCAACCCTGCAGGGATAATCTTCTCGAGAAGCCGTGTTTTCCGCGGTTTGGATTACTTGGTGAAAGTACTGGCTAACAAGTACTCAGGACAACTTCAACATAATGATCAACCATGTTTCACCCAATGCTTAATAACCTGACTAGTAATAGTTTATTCACACAATAACTTGATTCACCTTATTACAACTGTGTGAGTTATCCTCGGATTGCTTCTTTGGATAAGGGGCGAGATCCAGGATGGGTTTGGTTGAAGTTATCTTTCAGTTGGTTACAATCCTCGATCTTATCTTTTCTGTTAGCCGGAACTTGTAGTTGTTTTCTGTAGTTGTTAGAGCAGCCGGCAGCTACTTTTATATCACCCCTTTCTTCCGTTGATCCCAAGCATCTATGCTTGTGTTGACGGGTAACTCCTTGATGAACTGTGAGTCTTGCTTGCCAGTACTTGGATGTACTGACCCCGTTGGGGCTGTGGTTTACGCAGAGTACGACTACGACTACGATGCTTCCCAGGATGGCTACTTTGTGGAGTTCGACGACGCTGCAGACGAGTAGTTAGCTGGACCAGGGCAGGATCCAGACCTACGTGGATGGGCTTCGCTTTTATTTATTTTCTCCGGCTTCTTAAGCCATGGATTTGTCTGTACTCAGACCCCTTTGATTGCTTCCGCTGTTGTAATGGATGATATGTTGGGACATGTGTCCTCTGGATGACTGTATTCGATGTTTTCTGCCTTAGTGAAGGCCAGTTGCACTTATTTCATTCTTTTGTGTCGTAGAGACATTCTGTGCTATCATTCGTACCAAACTGTTGACGTACCGTGCGTGTTTGATTATGAAGTACGTCGACAGTAGTGCCTTTAGGTTCCTAGCGGATAGTTTACTTCGACGGTGGAAGCAGGGCTTGTGTTGTCGCGCATAAGCGCAGGCCTACCAGGAAGCTGGGACGTGGGAGCAGTTATGCCCCATAATCCAAGCACCTGACTTCCAGTTCGTGCGAGGAGTATCCTCTAGAAACCCAGGGTGCGACAATAAGTGTCTCTCCCATCGCCATCATCAACCTCTCGAAGTTTCATAGAGTTCTATCCTAAGCTAAAGCTTCTAGGTTCCAAACATGGAACAATGCCTTAACTATTTGACTGTAAGACTGGTGGAAAAAAGTCCTTCCATACGCCCCCATCAGTCCTCAAACGTTGCGCACCGTGACTAATGAGTCTTTAGTCCTGGGTCGGGAGGAGACCCGCGACAGAAGGTCATGCGTCGCGGGTTGGGAAGCGCGTTGAGGCGCGTGGAGGGCATTAATTCCGGTTGGCCTGGCCGCCCGGGACTAATGGTCCTTTAGTCCCGGTTGGCGTGGCCACCCGGGACTAAAGATCAAACTGCTCGCCTCCCGCGTGGCGGTTTTTATTTCGCGAGCGAGGCAGAAGGGCGCCATTGCTACAGTGCGTGTCCGAGTCTCTGTTTCTTCCTCTCTTCTCTTCTCTTCCCTCTCTTCGATCTTCCTCCACCAAGCACACCATGGCTGAAGTTTGGGAGAGATTCCGTGGTCCCACACCATGCGGCAAGCGTCTCGACGTGTGCTACACCAACAGTTGCGAGAGGCTCCCCGGTGCTCTTGGGCATTTGACCAATCTCTATTTCTCCTCTCCCGATGAACACCGGTTCTTCAGGCTTGATCTGGAGTATACGGCGGATCAACGGGATGTTGATGTCATCTAGATTGCGTTCAAGGAGGCCGTTTTGGTCTTCCAATGGTCAAGGTAACGCACACGTACAATCTTGCATCTTTGATTTGTTTGTTGCATGTGAAGAATACATGTGTTGCAACATATCTAACACGTATCAAATTTTTGTTGTTGCAGTAGTTCAAAGCATTCTCCGGCACTTGTTGATTTTCTTGTCAACAAGGGATATGACTTTTGCAGCGTTGACATCACGCAAGACCGTCCTAAGTTGATGCGCTTGGGTATTGTGATACCTGAAGATCACTACATTGATCTTCAGGATCTTATCCATTTGAACGGGCCAAAGACCGGGATGGCTCGCATGGCAACTGCCTTCATCCACGAGGGCTACGAAACCATGAAGTCTGGTTTCCCCTCGAGGAATCACTGGTATTGGGAGAAGACCCCACTGGACTTGACGAACATCAAGTATGCAGCCATAGATGCATACGTCTCCTACGAGTTGTTCCGCATCTACTCGACGGAGCCATAGATGTATGCATGTAATGGATATCTTAGTATTGTGAGACTTATGTTTGTGTTATGTGTGATTGTAAGACTCTATGTTATGAATGTGATATGATTGTGTTCTATTCATGATTGTGATGTCTCTACTCGTATTTTACTTGTGCTTTAATTATCACTTGTCTTTTGTTGTTCATAAAACTATTTTTGTTTCTTAGTTTTAAATGACTTGGAAAAATTTGCAAAGTGTTGCAAAGTGTAATGGATACTATTTCTATATTAATTCCTAGCTATACTATTTCTATATTATGTCAAACACACGTTTCAAAACAAGCAAAAACAAAAACACATCAAGAAAACAAACAAAAACACATAAAGAAAACAAAACAGAAAAACTACAGTTTCTATATATTTGTTCACCAAAAATTAATCTAAGCCAGGAAAACATATATCTAGTCAATACCAAACTCATCCAGTATTAAAATGAATTAGTATTATTTTTCTTAATTTTTTGATATATTATTTGTATTTTTTAGATTTTAAAATGAATTAGTATTATTTTTCTTAATTTTTTGATATATTATTTGTATTTTTAAGATTTTAAAATGAATTAGTATTATTGTTCTTAATTTTTTTGATATATTATTTGTATTTTTAAGATTTTAAAATGAATTAGTATTATTTTTCTTAATTTTTTGATATATTATTTGTATTTTTAAGATTTTAAAATGAATTAGTATTATTGTTCTTAATTTTTTATTATATTATTTGTATTTTTAAGATTTTAAAATGAATTAGTTCTATTTTTCTTAATTTTTTGATATATTATTTGTATTTTTAGAAATAATACAAATTAAAAAGTTAATGTTTATTTATTTATTCAAAATTATTAATTACATCATTACTTTTGTTTATTAAAAGATTTATTTGAAATTCAAACAATAAAGAAATGTGGCATCGACCAACATGTTAATAAGATTGATATGATACTATTATCACATACATGCGTGCAAAACACTTGGATGCGGGACGGTATGGAACCCGGAAGTTAAGCGTGCTAGTGCTAGAGTAGTGGGAGGATGGGTGACCGAGAAAAAAAGGGAGTGAAAAAAAGGGAGAGAAAAATTGGTGTAAAAAATAATTAGAAACCCAAATGAATTAAGGAAATAATGAAATAAGGTCGGCCGGGCCTTTAGTCCCGGTTCGTAATCGGCGCGACTATAGGGGGGGTGTCTTTAGTCGCGCATAGCTAGTCCCGGTTGCTCGGTCGGGACTACTGGCCCTGACGAACCGGGACTGTAGGCCTATTTTCTACCGGTGTAAGAAAATATTCAAATAAAAGAGAATAACCCCGTATTTTAGTTTACCATGTCCGAAATAGGACAGACCATGTATTATCCGCATAGAAAATACATTATAACTTGGAACAAGAAAAATATATCCTTACGGACACTTACTGGAAATTATGTACCCAAGATGTCGGGCAAATATGTATAAATTCGACCTATAAACATGCTGGTAACTGATGCAATATTACTTCACATATCTGAAAGTTGTTACAGGATAGCAGTACCATGAAGATCGTAATTTCCAAACCACTTGCCCGAAAAATGCAAACTACCACTCTACGGAAAGCTAAGGACTTGTGAACCTAGTCACAGATTTTTTTTTCATTGTTTAAGAGCAGTTTTGTCCCGAACTGTAATGCACAAATATAGTAAATTCTGCATCTATACCAATTTCAGAATAGCTCACGTGTCCCTCAACCTCAACAATTAAATCATGTATAAGTACTTGAACAACACGATATTACTATGAATCGAGATCCTATCGGATCAATCTCACAAGAATTAACTGATTTGGTGCATACCCTCGCTGCGAGATGGTGTTGACAGGATGAGACGGCGTAGTGGACATGCTCGAGCTGACCCTTCTTTTCTCGAGGTTGTGCCTCTTTATGTCTCTCTCGATCTTTGGTTCATAGGGAAGATGAGATGGGGAAGGACGAATCAGATTGGCCAGAGTTGGCACCACTGGCTACTGGCCGTGCGTCGGCGCGGGCTGGGGCACACATCTGACGTGCCTGTAATTGCAAGATGAGGCAGGAGGCTGGGGCTACAGATGCGAGGCGGCTTGCTGCTAGGGTTTGGGAGTTTTTTTTTTTGAATTTGCTAGGGTTTGGGAGTTGGGCGTGCGTTTGGGTGCAGGAGTCTCAATCGTTTCAGGTGATGGGTCTAAGTCTATTTTTTTTCTTCTAATCAGCTCACCTGGTTTGATCCAACGAGCAGCACCTTGGACATTACAACACAAAAGAAAACAAGCCCACTAACCTATTGATTGATGCGTAGGTAAACAAGCTAGTATGTTCTAGGTTTGTACCAAGCCAGCATTATTTTTTTTCACCTTAATTAATTCATAAATAGTGGATTTTTAAGGGAAAGATGATCGAAGAAATTCGACGAATGGTTTTGTGATACTTTTGAGCTCACATTTCATACCGTTGTGGTAAAATGTCCTCTTCTTAATCCTTTGTTAAATAGAAACGATTCTATGAAGTATGTACAAAAACCGGGGTATTACATTCTCGTCGAATATAAAGGGGATAATAATTATGGCAGAGAAAAAATGCCAAAACCTGAAGTCTCATGACTACCACGTGATTATGACGCAGTTGCTTCCGATTGCATTGAGGGGGCTTCTACCGGAAAATGTTCGAGTACCCATTGTGAAGCTATGTGCATTCCTCAATGCAATATCTCAGAAGGTAATCGATCTAGAAAGTCTAGCAAGATTACAGAGGGATGTGGTCCAGTGTCTTGTTAGATTTGAGTTGGTGTTCCCACCATCCTTCTTCAACATTATGACGCATCTCCTGGTTCACCTATGTGAAGGGATTCATATTCTCGGTCCGGTATTTCTACACAATATGTTCCCTTTGAGGGGTTCATGGGAGTCCTGAAGAAATATGTTCATAACCGTGCTAGGCCAGAAGGAAGCATCTCGAAGGGCTATGGAACAGAGGAGGTCATTGGGTTCTGTGTTGACTTTATTCTTGATCTTAAGACGATTGGTGTTCCTGAATCGCGGCATAAGGGGAGACTGAGGGGAAAAGGGACGCTAGGAAAGAAAACAACGATACCTAGGGACGGACATTCTTTCACTAAAGCACACTACACAGTTCTACAAAATTCCACCTTCGTGGCTCCGTATCTCGAGGAACACAAGAATATTGTACACTCCACAAACCCGGGGAAGGATGACTCATGGATTAAACGCAAACACATGGAGAATTTTGGTAGTTGGTTGCAAACACATCTTATAAATGACACCATTATTGAAGATCAGCTATACATGTTGGTCGGGTCACCATCTTTGACTATTGGTAGTTTTGTAGGGTACGAGATAAATGGGAATACATTTTACATGATCACCCAAGATAAGAAGAGCACCAACCAAAACAGTGGTGTCTGCTTTGATACAACAAACGAGAATGGAAAAAATGACACATACTATGGTTACATAGAGGAGATATGGGAACTTGACTATGGACCTTCTTTTAAGGTCCCTTTGTTTAAGTGCAAATGGGTCAAGCTGAATGGAGAAGGGGTAATGGTAGACCCGCTGTATGGAATGACAACAGTGGATCTCAACAATATTGGTTACAATGACGAACCATTCGTCCTAGCCAATGATGTGGCTCAGGTCTTCTATGTGAAGGACATGTCCTCACCGAAAAAAATAAAAAATTAGAAAACAACATCATACGATGAGCCTAAGCGTCACATAGTTCTTGCAGGAAAAAGAAACATCGTGGGAGTCGAGGACAAGACAGACATGTCAGAAGATTATAATAAGTTTGTTGAAATTCCGACCTTCACAGTGAAAGCTGACCCAACCATCCCGTTAAATAATGAAGATGCTCCATGGTTACAGCCGAAGAAAATTCATAAGCAAGGGACATAGGGTTCATGGACCATCTCTACACGGAGAAAATTCAGAAGACTAGATAGGGATGTTGTTGGTGATGTGTAATAATAAACATTCTAGGGTTTCAGTTGAAATGACGGGTGTTATGGCCAAATACATGGCATAGTTTGTTGTAATGAGCCCATATTTCACACAAACATGCATCTTGGAAGCACGGACAATGTTGACGAAGGAAGTTTTTTTTTAACTGAATAAAACAACCATTTTCGATTTCGGAGTGTCAGAAATGGTTTTTTTGTGAAGGAACTACCACAAAAATGTTGCAAAACTTGGGGGTTAATTATTTAAACATGTTAGTACATGTGATATGCACAAATAAATAACTTTTTTCTAATAAAAGATTTTCATCCACCTCTTTTGAAAATCACAAGTTTCTGTCGATTCAGATGGAAACGGGACAAATTTGAACTACAAGTGCCTCGTAATTTTCTCAGGAGTTTTGGAAAAAATCATTTTTAGGTACTCAAGTACCTATTTCAATAGAGATCCACAATGAATTGCTGAATATACAACCCCTAGGTACGATGTGGAACAAATTGAAGAATTTATTGCTTGGAAGGGTGCATTCGACATTGCTTATTTACTTAAAAACATTGATGATGCACCTTATAAATACGAGATTTATGCTATACTTGAATATTTCTTTGATAATTACAAAGATTGTAATTACTACATAATGGAATATCGTAATAAATGCTCTCAACCTAAGGAAGAGACAAATGCCTTGAAGGAGCCTATGGAAGAGGAAACTGTTGAATCTCGAAGCTCATTAAATGAAAAAGAGGAGGAGAGTGATGATTAAGAGGAGGAAAAATGGAACCCATGTGTACCTCCCAATGATAGTAACTCGTTAACTCGTACATTGTTTTATGATAATCCATTCTACTTTGGTAAATCTCATGATAATCCTCTGTTTATTCCAACTATTGATAATCCATTCTACTTTGGTAAATCTCATGAAAATTATTATGAGAGAGGAAAATATGGTTGTGGTAATTTTCATGTTGCTAAAACACCTCTCATTTTATTGAAAGTTTTGAAGTTGCTCTTGGTCTACCTTCCCATGATTTCTAGTTTGAGCTTCTTTAATTTATTTCTTTATAAGATTCCTATGCATAAGAAGTGGGTTAGACTTAAATTTGTTTTATTATTGCTTCTTGATGCTCTCTTTTGGTTCTATTCATACTTCTCATGTGAGCATCTACTTGATTCCACTTTTCTATGCCTAGCTGAAAGGCGTTAAAGAAAAGCGCTACCAGGAGATAACCTGTTTTATTTCTCCGTTTTCAACCCGTTTTCCTTCGTTTTATTTTGTTTTATTTTCACCTGGGTGTTGTCTATTTCCTTAAAAACCCCGCTATATCTTTTCTTTTGTGTTTTTGTTGAGCCAAGTAAAGCCTCTAGTGGAAAGTTGAGGCTATATTTCGGATTTCTGCGTAGGAAACAGATTTCTGCTATCCACTGTTAATTCCATATAAAATCACATAAAATTCAAAATGACCTGAGGTTTTGTGTGAGTAATACTGGGATATATACGCAACTTTTCTTAGTTGACTACTTTTTGATTTGAGCAACAGAAGATTTTGAAAAAAATCATCTTTACCTGCTGTCCATTTTTGACAGATTTCTGCCAATAATTGCATTTGCATCTTAATGTTTTTATTTTGGTTTTCTTTTGAGAAAAAGAGTTTTAAAAGAAGTTCTGACAGTATCTAATGTGTTTTTGAGTGTTAGGCTTCTGTTCAAACTGAACCATGTGAATTTATTATTTCGATTGCACTAACGTTGCTAATGAAGATTGTGAGAAATTTGGTGCGAAGGAAGTTTTCAAGGGTCAAGAGAAGAGGATGATATGATGTGATAAAAAAGAGTGAAAAGGCTAAGATTGGGGATTCCCCGGTGGTACATCCCAGCAAATTCCAAGAAGACTCAAGCGTCTAAGATTGGGGATGCCCAAGGCATCCCCATCTTCATCAACAAATTATCACGTCACTTCTAGTGAAACTATATTTTTATTCGGTCACATCTTATGTGCTTTACTTGGAGCGTCTTTTATTTTTTCTTTCAGTTTGTTTTTATTTTTGCAATAATCTTGGTTGGACGCCAACATTCTTTTATTGGAGAGTGACATGCTCCGCTTTTTCATGGGTATACTTTGTATTCTTAATTTTTGTTTGGCTGCTGCATTTATTTAGGTCATGTTTTGCATGCATCTCTTATCAGATCTGTTAGTTTTAGTAGTGTTATGTGAGTGATCTCATGTTTTGTTGTTGTATCATGAAGAGTATTTTTGTTAAAACATATCTTATATGGTGCTTGTTGGGAGAAGAAACTGCTGCTTAAAGTAGATTTTTAATGGTGCAAGTAGAAGCTTGTATAGACTGTGGCTAGAACTTTTTCATATCATGCTAGATGTTATTTTAGTTTTAAAGCCTTGTGGTTATTGAGTATCATGATTATCCTAAAATAGCTGAGAGTGTTTAATGTTCCATAGAAAGATTCATGAGTTGTTCTTGTCATAGTAAAGCATAAATTTATGGTATTCTCTTTCGAATGTTTTATTTGGTTGACTTGGCGCATGCTCACACCATGTTAATGACTATAAACCATTCACTAATGGCCTCTATGGTCATTTAGTTTTTGAACTTGTGATATTGATTATGCTTTAATTAATGATGTTTATGTCGCTATGCATGATTATGGCTCTTATGCTCTCTTGATTTGTCGCTCCCAGTCTTTTGCTAGCCTCCACATGTACTGAGTATGAGCTCTACTCGTGCATCCAACTCCCTAAAACCAAAGTTTTCCCGCTGTGTCCACCATACCTACCTACATGTGGTATTTAACTGCCACTCCAAGTAAATTGCTCATGTGTTACCTTTAAAACCTTCAAAATTACTCCTCCTTTATGTTCCTGTTTTTGCTCATGAGGACGTAAATAGAGAATCTTTATCTCACTTGTTGATTGGATTTCACACCCGAGACTAGTGGCTTCATCTTCTTATCCAAATGATAGAAGAGCTGGCAGCGGGGTTCCCAGCACCAAATTAATACACACAAAATGTCTTCACTATTTTTGCCCCTGATTTATCAGTCAAAGCATAATTATGTAAACAAAAGAGAAAGAGGGATGACCTTCTACCCAGACGCGTCCTTCATATGGGAGCCACTCTTGTGAATCCAGTTGCCTTGTGACGTACTGTATTTTCTGTTTACCATTCGTTGACATTAGCATACATCTCCCAAAATATAGACACTCCTCCATGGTATGTGATTGTTGGCAAGCACCCGAGGATTCGGTTAGCCATGGTTTGTGAAAGATGGATGTGGGAATGTCAAACTTTTAATACCCTTGTCTAATAAAATAAAAATCTCTAGCACATGAGTGATCCCTGCTTCCCTCTGCGAAGGGCCTTTCTTTTACTTTTATGTTGAGTCTCCATCTTCTAACTTTATGCACAGTTGAGAGAGCATTTTTTCCATTCTGAGTTTTATGTGCATTTGTCCCACAAACATTATTAATTGATTCATGATGTGTTATTATTTGTTCTCAAATTATTTATTCTAGTCTTCCTCATGAACTTTGAAGGTGTCCTAGCATTTATGTTTTGCCCCACTCTTAAGGACTAGCGAAATATCACTTTTCCATGCTTTCTCTATACCTGAAACAAACATATATCTTTCTTTGCATCGTTATTCATGATCTTTTATTTGAGATACTTCTCATGATGCGAAGTGATTGCTATGTTTTATTATTAAAGTTATATTTATCATGTTTGTGTTAAAAATTCTATGATCTCAGCTTACATATGCTTTTACATTTGTATGATCAAGTTTATGTTAGTAGCATGTGACCTCAAAAATTATTGTTTTATCGTTTACCTACTCGAGGACGAGTAGGAACTAAGCTTGGGTATGCTTGATACGTCTCCAACGTATATGTAATTTCTGATGCTCCATGATGATATTATGCCAATTGCTACATGTTTTCTTCCTTCTTTATGTCATTTTTACACGTTTTCCGGGACTAACCTATTAACAACATGCCAAGAGCCAGTTCCATGTTTTATGCTATTTTTTATTTCACAAAAGTTGTTCTGGAAATATTCTCGGAATTTGACCCCACAAATCCCGAAGTTCCTATTTTCCCCGGAAGCATCCAGAAGACCGAAGAGGAGTCAAAGAGGGGCACCTGGGGGCCCATAGGCGCGCCCCCCTTGGCCGCGCTAGGGGGTGGTGTGAGGCCCCCAGGGCTCCACCGCCTTTTCCATTTCGCCTATTTATTCCCCTTAGATGGAAAACCCTAGATACCTGATCAAAAATCCTCGAAAAGTTCCACAGGCGCCATCGTCGTCAACCCTAGACCAGGGGGGTTCTAAAGCTGTCTCCGGCACCCTGCCGGAGAGGAGATCGTCACCGGAGGCTTCTTCATCACCATGCCTGCCTCCAGAGTGATGCGTGAGTAGTTCATCCTTGGACTACAGGTCCATAGCAGTAGCTAGATGGTTGTCTTCTCCTCCTATGCCTCCATGTTTAGATCACGCGAGCTGCCTAACATGATCGAGAGTGTTCTTATGTAACTCTATGTGTTGTGTTTGCTGGGATCCAATGAATATTGAACTTATGCCAAGTTGATTATAGTCTTTATTGCATATGTTATTTGTGATCTTGAATGCTTTCTGTTGCTAGTGGTGCTTTGGCCAAGTAGTTGCTAGTGACTCCAAGAGGGAGTATTTATGCTTGATAGTGGGTTCATGCCACCTTTTCGCTTGTGCTCGAGTGACAGAAATGTGAGTCAATTGAGAAATTTTCCTTCCTCTTGGCATCAGTGTCAATGTCCTATGGTGCATACCTTGATAAAGAATGGAAATCATCCATATACTCCTTTATGGTTCTACCTCCCTGCTTCAGACTACGAAACTCCTCCTTCTTGAGGTTCATTATCCCAGATGAGATATGTGCATTGTGGAATCCCTCCTTGAAATCATCCCAGGTCATGCCTTCCAGTGGATGAGTCACTTGATAAGTTTCCCACCACATTGCGGCAGGTCCTTCTAACAGATGTGCGGTGAATCTCACATTCTCCGTGTCAGTGCATTCACAAGTTACTAAGTCCTTGTTGATTGAGTGAAGCCAGTCATCTGCCTCAATAGGATCAGTAGCATATGATAACTTGTTAGGCCTAAGTCTCATAAATATAGTAAGTTTTTCCATTAGGGCTGGTGGTGGAGGATTGTTGTTGTTGTGGGTGTTGTTGTTGTTCATTGCTGCTACAAACCGAGTCATCATCTGTAGAAGTTGGGCTAGGGAAGTGAGCATCTGCTGTAGGGCATCATTGTTGTTGTTTTCCTCATTGTTGTTGTTGTTGGGGTCGCGACGAGGAGGCATCTGTGTGTTTTTAGCATAGTTGAGCAAAAGATAGATAGAGTTATGAGAATAAATTTTTTTCCTACCCATGCACAATACAACAAGACAAACAATCAATGGAAAATAACAACTTAAAATATTTTATCTCTTAACCAAATTTCGAAATTTGGACTAAATTTTTGGCAAACTTAAGCAAAACAACTTAGTTGCAAACCAAAACACTATAGAATTGCCATATCAAAAGTTGATAGGTGAATACTCAAACAAAAACTCTAGCTAACGCATTCTCCCATGGTGGTCAACTACTGGGATGGATCATAACTCTTCACGATGATCTCTATGTTCTTGTACATCTTCAACTCCTTTTCAAGGGCGTTGATCTCTTCTTTAGCTTCCTGGAGATCCTTCTGAGCATGATAAAGTATTCACATAAGTCTTTCTCCAAGTTATGTGATAGCCTCCCATGCAGCGCATCTAGCTGACTCGAAGAATGATGTGTATTGTTATGGGTTGTGAAGATGTAGTCCCCTTCTGTTTTGTGGTCATACTCCTTGCTTCTGTATAGGTGAAGTTGAACTCACCAATACTCTTGGCCATTTTCAACGAATGGAAAAACTTTCTAAAGTGTTGCTCCTCCAAATCCTAATCTTATCATTAGGTTTTTCAATGCCTTTGGAAATTCAGTCTCACAATCCAGAGTCATGGTCATCAATGGGACCTTCTTGAGTGATTCAATTAGGTTGGTCATCTATTAGTTAGATAAGACGTTAGAAGATTGAACAATAGGTAGAAGTACTAGAAGAAAGCTATAGCTATGTTAGAATACACTAGATGTTCAATCCTAGGGTTCTCGAAGTCCTTGGTGGTGGTGAAGTTGCAGCTCTTCATATTTGAGTTGGTAGTCCTTGGCGATTGCGAAGTTGAAGTTCCATCATCTTTGAGTTTTGAAGTGTAGGAGAAAACATAAGTCATAAGAGCATAAGGTAAGGAGGTACTAGATACGAGACGAGTAAAGGTACTTAGAAAATATTGAGTCTTCTTCCATGGTGATCACCAGCTCATTAACAACTTATTGAAATTTGGATATTCACTATAATGAGAGATACTGGCACCCGCAAGCAAATCAGGGAACCGGTCTCATGTACATGGACATGTAACGTTGGTCCGGGATGCTTCATCTCACTATGCCGCTAGGATCCAAAAATAATCAAAGGAGTTAATAAATTTGATCAAAAGGGTTTTCCCAAACCTAATGGCTCGAACCTACAGTTAACACTTTGCCTTGATACCATTTTGTAGCGCCCTCGCATTTAATAATGTAAGAACTATTGTGTTAAGTGCTAGCCCCTGGATCAATGCTAGCACCACAGAACAAAATTGTAAAGTATCATTGCAGAAGTATCCAAATTATTACAAAAGATTCAGAATAGCCAAGTATAGCTTTATTACAAAGTGCATAGTATTTAAAGACTAGAAAATCTCAGAGTTCTAAATATCTGAAATAAAAGTAGCAATGAGCCTCCATCTCCAATCATGCACCACAGGCATTACATGTTGGGTGTAGACTCGAGTCCAAGCACTTGATCAAACTTCGTCATCACAATTACCTGCACGTTGGAATATGCATCCCCCGAACGAGATTCAGTACAAACAATGTACGGGCAAATGACACTATGGTGGATAGAAAATGGCAAGTCTAAACTACATGTATATCTGGCTTGGTGGAGTGTAGGCTATCTGCAAAAAGAAAGTTTTCCCTAACACTTTTGAAAAAGAATTTTCTTTCAAAGATTGGCACCATGGGACACACCCATGAGCACCACAACTAATATTTCCTTAGACAAATTTTTCTTCTTCAAAACGGTGTTGAGATTCTTCCGTCCATCCTTGTCCAGCTGCTCGAAGTCGTCCATTACCGGGGACACGGCTATGATCATAGTTTCTAACAATGATGTTCTCTGATGTTAATAACATGGTTAAGATGCATGAAAAACAAATTTATTATCAAATTATAATTATTAGTATTGCGAGGGTTTTATTATAAGCAACTATCAACATTAATGGAGTTTCTGTTACAAAGTTGTATAAATAATTTTTCCAACGCATCTACTAGATAGAGGACATCAAAACAAAACCATAGCAATTGATTTCACCTAAAAAGGATTTATAGATTAAAAGTTATGCCCAAAATAGTGATTAACATAGATCTACAAATAACATGTGAGTGCACGTTTCAAATTTTAAATTTGAATAGCCTAGATTAATCTACACATTGCGAAGATTTCAAAAATTTCAAAATCATTAAATTTGGCTAAACTGTACTCGAGAATGATTTTTTAAGTTTTGAAACAAATCTGTTTTATTTTGTTTTTAATTGAAAAAGTGATCGATCCGAGGGGAGGGAAATGGCGCGCTGTGATTGGTCGATGTCGTTTCGGCCGGATCGTGCGCGTGGATCGTTAGATCTAAAGAGAATCGAGCGGCCAGGATTTAAAGAAAACATTTCACGGTCAGCTTCTATTGTGGCCCTCCGATGAAGAACTAACGGACGTCGTTCCTCCTCTGCTTCGGATCGCCGGAGAGCTCGTCGGAATACGGACGCGTGGCTGCAGACGAGAGTGCGATCACGGCATGGCTATTCTACGGGCCTAGAATATAAAAGAAACGTACCGGGAGTATCGGGGTGATGGCGCGAGCTCGGTGGCGAACTGGCACGTCTCTTCGCTTCCTTATCCTTGCTTGATCCCTCATCGGAGTAGAGGCAGACAACGGGTGGGCTCGGACGCGGACGACGGTTGCGCAAACATGCCAGAGAGGTGCGCGACAAAGAGAGAAAAAGGGAGGAGGTAGAGAGGAGGGATGAGGTTGACGATGCTCACCGGAATCACTAACCCTAGCTGACGGCCACGGTGGAGCTTCGAGCTCGAATCATGACAGCTAGGGGCGTTTCAGATGGGGCTTTTGGGGGAAATCGGTGGAGGAGGTCACGAGGTTTATAAGGGCGTGAAGATTGTGCCCTAACTCGCAAGAAAAATGAAGAATCTCACGAGGGGAATTCGTGTCCTCCCCGGACTCGACGTCGTGCGCGAGGGGAAAAACGGGGGACGTCATCGTGGCGTCACAGTTACGTCATGCAGGCCACCCTTGTCAGCGAGCGAGAGAGAGAGAGCGGGGAGGGCTCGAACGCGGCTTTCTTCTGGGCCTCCTAGGTGGGCTCGGTCTGCTGTGGTGAGCTATGCGCGCGCGAGGAAACAGAGGGAGGGGAAGATGGGCTGGGCCAGAGAGGGGAAAAGAGAGGGGCTGGGCTGGGTGTTGCGCTGCCGTTTTCTCTTTTTTTTCCTTTATACAAATGATTCAAAAACATGCCAAAACTTTTCAGAAAAATTTGAGAGTATATATTTTAGAAAGCTTATGAAAAATAGAACATTTTGGTACTATTATTTCCCAAAAATAAAATACTTTATTTTAGAAAAAGATTTAAATCCAAAAAGTGGTTCAATAGGTAATATCACCTAAAATTTTGTCTTTAGCAAATTAAAAACCAAATCTTATGCAAACAAAACGAAGTATGCTATGATGATCAAGAATGCATGAAGGTTTTAAATTTTTCAAAATTTTCAAAATCATGGGATGTTACAGACTATCCCCCTTAAAAGGAATCTTGTCCCGAGATTCGAGAAGGCTAGCAATTAGGTTTGAAAAGTTATGAGGTGGGCTATCCCCCTTAAAAGAATATACTTGAGATTATACTTCCACCGGGCAATGGGGATAAGGTAACATGTGATGGAATAAAATGATTTAGGGGTTACCATTCACCAACTCCGTCTTGATATGATTCACGAGCCCCTTCTGGAATGGATTGGGCTTGGCAGCTTCTATAGGTTTATTCACTAGGAAATCAGTTGCATAATGGCCCTTGTCTCTGCACTTGAAGCATGTCACCTTGCTAAGATCCCTCATCACTTCATGGTTGTGGTGTCCATTGCCATTTGAGTGACCATTGTTGCTACCATTGTTTTCCTTGAGTTCTTCAACGTGATCATGACCATTATGAGTGTGTCTATTACCACCATTTTGATGGTTCTCATGCTTGTGAGCATTGTTTCCTCCATTGGATGTGTGCCTCTTATATGAGGGTCCACAGTGGTATTTTCCACCATTACATGTACTTCCTCTTCCTATTTTCCTCCCTCGTCATGTTGTTATCCAAGGTAATGACTTGATCCAACGGTGTTTGATAATTTGGGGCATATGCCACAGACAAAGGTGTCTTCAGTTCTCCGTTGAGTCAATTGAGAAATTTTTCCTTCCTATTGGCATCAGTGTCAATGTCCTGTGGTGCATACCTTGATAAAGAATGGAAATCATCCATATACTCCTTTGGGGTTCTACCTCCCTACTTCAGACTACGAAACTCCTCCTTCTTGAGGTTCATTATCCCAGATGAGATATGTGCATTGCGGAATACCTCCTTGAAATCATCCCAGGTCATGCCTTCCAGTGGATGAATCACTTGATAAGTTTCCCACCACATTGCGGCAGGTCCTTCTAACAGATGTGCGGTGAATCTCACCTTCTCCGCATCAGTGCACTCACAAGTTACTAAGTCCTTGTTGATTGAGCGAAGCCAGTCATCTGCCTCAATAGGATCAGTAGCATATGAGAACTAGTTAGGCCTAAGTCTCAGAAATCTTGTAAGTCTGTACACTTGGGTGGTGGTGGAGGATTGTTGTTGTTGTGGTTGGTGTTGTTGTTCCTTGCTGCTACAAACTAAGTCATCATATGTAGAAGTTGGGCTTGGGAAGTGAGCATCTGCTGTAGGGTATCATTGTTATTGTTGTCCTCATTGTTGTTGTTGTTGGGGTCGCGACAAGGAGGCATCTGTGGGTTTTTATCATAGATGAGCAAAAGATAGAGCTATGAGAAGAAAAAAAAATTCTACCCATGCACAATACAACAAGACAAACAATCAATGGAAAATAACAACTTAAAATATTTTATCTCTTAGCCGAATTTCAAAATTTGGACTAAATGTTTAACAAACTTAAGCAAAACAACTTAGTTGCAAACCAGAACACTATAGCATTGCCATATCACAAGTTTATAGGTCAATACTCAAACAAAAACTCTACCTAACACATTCTCCCATGGTGGTCAACTACTGGGATGGATCATAACTCTTCACAATGATCTCTATGTTCTTGTACATCTTCAACTCCTTTTCAAGGGCGTTAATGTCTTCTTCAGCTTCCTGGAGATCCTTCCGAGTGTGATAAAGTCTCCACGTAAGTCTTTCTCGAAGTTCTGTGATAGCCTCCCATGCAGTGCATCTAGCTGACTCGAAGAATGATGTGTATTGTTGTGGGTTGGTGAAGATGTAGTCCCCTTCTGTTTTGTGGTCATACTCCTTGCTTCTGTATAGGTGAAGTTGAACCCACCAATACTCTTGGCCATTTTCAACGAAGGGAAAACCTTTCTAAACTGCTTCTCCTCCAAATCCTAATCTTATCATTACGTTCTTCAATGCCTTTGGAAATTCAGTCTCACAATCCAGAGTCATGGTCATCAATGGGCCCTTCTTGAGTGATTCAATTAGGTTGGTCATCTATAAGTTAGATAAGATGTTAGAAGATTGACCAATAGGTACAAGTACTAGAAGAAAGTTATAGCTATGTTAGAATAGACTATATGTTAAATCCTAGGGTTCTCGAAGTCCTTGGTGGTGGTGAAGTTTCAGCTCTTCATCTTTGAGTTGGTAGTCCTTGGCGATTGCGAAGTTGAAGTTCCATCATCTTTGAGTTTTGAAGTGTAGGAGAAAACATAAGTCATAAGAGCATAAGGTAAGGAGGTACTAGATACGATACGAGTAAATGTACTTAGAAAATATTGATTCTTCTTCCATGGTGATCATCAGCTCATTAACAACTTACTGAAATTTGGATATTCACTATAGTGAGAAATACTGGCACCCTCAAGCCAATCAGGGAACCGGTCTCATGTATGTGGACATGTAACGTTGGTCCGGGCCGCTTCATCTCACTATGCCGCTAGGATCCAAAAATACTCAAAGGATTCATAAATTTGATCAAAAGGGTTTTCTCAAACCTAATGGCTCGAACCTATAGGCAACACTTTGCTCTGATACCATTTTGTAGCGGCCTCACTTTTAATAACGTAAGAACTTATGTGTTAAGTGCTAGTCCCTGGATCAATGCTAGCACCACAGAACAAAATGTAAAGTATCATTGCAGAAGTATCCCAATTATTGCAAAAGATCCAGAATAACAAAGTATAGCTTTATTACAAAGTGCATAGTCTTGAAAGACTAGCAACACTCAGAGTTCTAAATAGCTGAAATAAAAGTAGCAATGAGCCTACATCTTCAATCATGCGCCACAGTCATTACATGTTGGGTGTAGACTCGAGTCCAAGCACTTGATCAAACTTCATCATCACAATTACCTACACGTTGGAATATGCAGCCCCCAAAGGAGATTCAGTACAAACAATGTACTGGCAAATGACACTATGGTGGATATAAAATGGCAAGTCTAAACTACATGCATATCTGGCTTGGTGGAGTTTAGGCTATTTGCAAAAAGCAAGTTTTTCCCTAACACTTATGAAAAAGAATTTTCTTTCAAAGATTGGCACCATGGGACACACCCATGAGCACCACAACTAATATTTCCTTAGCCAAATTTTTCTTCTCCAAAACGGTGTTGAGATTCTTCCATCCATCCTTGTCCAGATGCTCGAAGTCGTCCATTACCGGGGACACAGCTATGATCGTAGTTTCTAACTCTGCAGAGGTTGTGCACTTTCACCCTTTGTCTTCAATTATCCCAAACATCATATACACGCGAAGTGCATCATGGAAAGGAGAGAATTGAGACGAGATCTTTCAGAATCAAGAAATTCATACCAACCAGCAAGACCCGTTCCACCTATAATTATTCTACATCTTCATGTCAAGCATGGGCTGAACTCTCACAATTTAGTTGATCAAGACAGAGCGCATATGTCAAAGGGCTGCACGGGGACCCACTAAACTTAGTGGACATGGTAATATCTTTGTTCCTGGGTGGCATTCCTCAAGTGAACCCCTTAGGAGATTAAAGGCCCTAAGGAGACACTCAACTTTCGACAACCACGCAATACCATCCCACCCAGGTGGTTCATTGAAGTTTATACTTAGAATTTTCCACAACATTGAGTAAACCAAATTTGTAGCAAGGCTAAGCATCTTCTAGGTACTAAGTCTTCAAAATAACAAATCCAAAGGATGGCTGCACACTACTTGGGATTTTGCATAGCATAATAATAACTTAGTGAAAATTCCCTATCATGCATACTACTCAAAAACACTAGTAACGCATAGTAAAAATATGGGAGATTTGATGGTGTGTCACTTGCCTTGACAGTAGGATCAACAATCGCAGCAAGAATAACAGCAAAAAGAGTATACTTGCTCCTCTTCACAATCTAATACAAGCAAAATAAGCCATACATAAACATACATAACAAACATAACATAGAAAACAAAATAACAATACAAAACATGTATGCATGTTATGCAATGATCAAATTAATGCACAAAATACACAACTAGCAATACTTACTAACAATGATGTTCTCTTATGTTAATAACATGGTTAAGATGCATGCAAAACAAATTTATTATCAAATTATAATTATTAGTATTGCTAGGGTTTTATTATAGGAAAATATCAACATTAATGGAGTTTCTGTTACAAAGTTGTATAAATAATTTTTCCAACGCATCTACTGGATAGAGGACATCAAAACAAAACCATAGCAATTGATTTCACCTAAAAAGGATTTATATATTAAAAGTCATGCCCAAAATAGTGATTAACATAGATCTACAAATAACATGTGAGTGCACGTTTGAAATTTTAAATTTGAATAGCCTAGATTAATCTACACATTGTGTTTATTTCAAAAAGTCCAAAATCATTGAATTTGGATAAACAGAACTCGAGATATGATATTTTTTTAAGTTTTGAAACAAATTTGTTTTATTCTGTTTTTAACTGAAAAGGTGATCGATCCGAGGGGAGGGCAATGGCGTGATGTGATTGGTCGATGCCGTTTCGGCCGGATCGTGCGCGTGGATCGTTAGATCTAAAGGGAATCGAGCGGCCAGGATTTCAAGAAAACGTTTCGCGGTCAGCTTCTGTCGGGGCCCTCCGATGAAGATCAGACGGACGTCGTTCCTCCTCTGCTTCGGATCGCTGGAGAGCTCGCCGAAATACGGATGCGCGGCGGCAGACGAGAGCGCGAGCATGGCGCGGCTATTCTACGGGCCTAGAAGATAAAATAAACGAACCGGGAGTATCGGGGTGATGGCGCGAGATCGGTGGCGAAGTGGCGCGTCTCCTTGCTTGATCCCTCGTCGGAGTAGAGGAAAGCGACGGGCGGCCTCGGGCGCGGACGGCAGCGACAAACTGTTCGATGAAACCATGCGCAAACATGTCAGAGAGGTGCACCACAAAGAGAGAAAACGGGAGGGGGAAGAGAGGAGGGATGAGGTCGACGACGCTCACTGGAATCACTAACCCTAGCTGACGGCCACGGCGGAGCTTCAAGCTTGAATCGTGACTGCTAGGGGCGTTTCAGATGGGGCTTTTGGGGGCAATCGGTGGAGGAGGTCAGGAGGTTTATATGGGCGTGAAGATCGTGGCCTAACCCGCAAGAAAAAAGAAGAATTGATCGAGGGGAGTTTGTGTCCTCCCCGGACTCGATGTCGTGCGCGAGGGGAAGAACGGGGGATGTCATCGTGGCGTCCAGTTACGTCATGCAGGCCACCCTTGTCAGCGAGCGAGATAGAGAGCGGGGTGGGCTCGAACGCGGCTTTCTGCTGGGCCTCCTAGGTAGGCTCGGCCTGCTGCGGTGAGCTGCGCGCGCGCGAGGAAATAGAGAAAGGGGAAGATGGGATGGGCCCGAGAGGGGAAAAGAGAGGGGCTGGGCAGGGTGTTGCAAAGGCCGTTTTCTCTTTTTTTTTCTTCTTTTTTCCCCTCTATACAAATGATTCAAAAACAACGAAAAACTTGCCAAAACTTTTCAGAATAATTTGAGAGTATATATTTTGGGAAGCTTATGAAAAATAGAAAATTTTGGTACTATTATTTCCCAGAAATAAAATACTTTATTTTAGAAAAAGATTTAAATCCAAAAAGTGCTTCAATTGGTAATATCACCTAAATTTTTTTCTTTAGCAAATTAAAAACCAAATCTTATGCAAACAAAATGCAAGTATGCTATGATGATCATGAATGCATGAAGGTTTTAAATGTTTCAAAATTTTCAAAATCCTGGGATGTTACAGTCCATGTTTCCTACACTGTTAAACAAACCACTACAATTTTCTGCTTTCTTTACTTACTGCAAGCATACATTATTTTCCACACTATACGTCTAATCTTTGTTTTCAGCAAGACCGGTGAGATTGACAACCTCATTGTACCGTTGGGACAAAGTATTTCGGTTGTGTTGTGTGCAGGTTCCGCCTTGTTGCTGATACCGGTGAGCCATCACCACCGTCAGTGGCATCAACCTTCCGAAGATCCTCTTTATCCAAGTATCATCATAACCTTGGTTCTTAACTGAGGGAAATTCTTACAACTGCACTCATCACACCCTCCTCATGGGGTTCCCAACACAACATCAACACAGGAGATCAGCACTCACACCGTTGTTTTCTCCCTAGGGGCAACAACACATTCTCCCCCGTCACGTTTCTGTCACTCGAGCACAGGCGAAAAGGAGGCATGAACCCACTATCAAGCATAAATACTACCTCTTGGAGTCACTAGCAACTACTTGGCCAGAGCACCACTAGAAACAGAAAGCATGCCCGATCACAAATAACATATGCAATAAAGACTATAATCAACTTGGCATAAGTTCAATATTCATCGGATCCCAGCAAACACATCACATAGAGTTACATAAGAACAATCTCGATCATGTTAGGAAGCTCACGAGATCTAAACATGGAGGCATATGAGGACAAGACAACCATCTAGCTACTGCTATTGACCCGTAGTCCCAGGATGAACTACTCACGCATCACTCCGGAGGCAAGCATGGTGATGAAGAAGCCTCCGGTGATGATCTCCTCTCCGGCAGGGTGCCGAAGACAGCTTCAGAACCCCCCTTATCTAGGTCGTTGTGGAACTTTTCGATGATATTTGATCAGGTGTCTAGGGTTTTCCATCTGGAGTGAATAAATAGGCGAAAGGTCAAAGGCGGTGGAGCCCTGGGGGCCCACTCCACCCCCTGGCGCAGCCAAGGTGGGGCGCGCCACCCCATGGTGTGGGCCCCCTGGTTCCCCTCTTCGACTCCTCTTCGGTCTTCTGGATGCTTCCGAGGAAAATAGGAACTTCGGGATTTGTGGGGTCCAATTCCGATAATATTTCCAGAACAACTTTTCTGAAATAAAAAAACAGCAGAAAACAGGGAACTGGCTCTTGGCATCTTTTTAATAGGTTAGTCTCGGAAAACATGTAAAAATTACATAAAGAAGGGAGAAAACATGTACCAATTGGCATAATATCATCATGGAGCATCAGAAATTATAGATACGTTGGAGACGTATCAAGCATCCCCAAGCTTAGTTCCTACTCGTCCTCGAGTAAGTAAACGATAAACAATTATTTTTTACGTGACATCCTACTAACATAAACTTGATCATAAAAATGTAAAAGCATATGTAATCTGAGATCACAGAACTTTTAACACAAACATGATAAATAGAATTTTAATAATAAAGCATAGCAATCACTTTGCATCATGTGAAGTATCTCAAATAAAAGATCATGAATAACAATGCAAAGAAAGATATATGTTTGTTTCAGTTTTAGAGAAAGCATGGCAAAGTGATATTTCGCTAGTCCTTAAGAGTGGGGCAAAACACAAATGCTAGGACACCTTCAAAGTTCATGAGGAAGACTAGAAGAAATAATTTAAGAACAAGTTATAACACATCATGAATCAATTAATAATGTTTGTGGGACAAATGCACATAAAACTCAGAATGGCAAAAATTCTCTCTCAACTGTGCATAAAGTTAGAACATGGAGACTCAACATAAAAGTAATAGAAAGGCCCTTCGGAGAGGAAAGCAGGGATCACTCATGGGCTAGAGCTTTTTATTTTATTAAACAGAGGTATTAAAAGTTTGACACTCTCCCCATCCATCTTTCACAAACCATGGCTAACCGAAATCCTCGGGTGCCTGCCAACAATCACATACCATGGAGGAGTGTCTATATTTTGGGAGATGTATGCTAATGTCAACGAATAGTAAACAAAAAATACGGTACGTCACAAGCCAACTGGATTCACAAGAGCGGCTCCCATATGAAGGACGCATCTGGGTAGAAGGTCATCCCTCTTTCTCTTTTGTTTACACAATTATGCTTTTACTGATAAATCAAGGGGGGGAATAGTGAAGAGATTTTGTGTGTATTAATTTGGGGTTGGGCACCCCGCTGCCAGCTCTTCTCTCATTTGGATAAGCGGATGAAGCCACTAGTCGAGGGTGTGAAATCCAATCAACAAGTGAGATAAAGATTCTCTATTTACGTCCTCGTGAGCAAACACAGGAACATAAAGCGGGAGTAATTTTGAAGGTTTTAAAGGTAACACATGAGCAATTTACTTGGAGTGGGAGTTAAATACCACATGTAGGTAGGTATGGTGGACACAATGGGAAAAACTTTGGTTTTATGGAGTTCGATGCATGAGTAGAGCTCATACTCAGTACATGTAGAGGCTAGCAAAATACTAGGAGCGACAAATCAAGAGAGCATAAGAGCCATAATCATGCATAGCGACATAAACATCATTAATTAAAGCATAAGCGGTATCACAAGTTCAAAAACTAAATGATCATAGAGGCTATTAGTGACTGTTTCATGGTCATAAACATGGTGTGAGCATGCGCCAAGTCAACCAAATAAAACATTCGAAAGAGAATACCATAAATTTATGCTTTACTATGACAAGAACAACCCATTAATCTTTCAATGTCACATTAAACACTCTCAGCTATTTGAGGCTAATCATGCTACTCAATAACCACAAGGCTTTAAAACTAAAATAACATCTAGCATGGTATGAAAAAGTTCTAGACACAGTCTATACAAGCTTCTACTTGCACCATTAAAAATTCTACTTTAAGCAGCAGTTTCTTCTCCCAACAAGCACCATACAAGATATGTTTTAGCAAAAACACTCTTCATGATAAAACAAGAAAACATGAGAGAACTCACATAACACTACTAAAGCTAACAGCTCAAATAAGAGATGCATGCAAAACAGGAGCTAAATAAATGCAGCAACCAGACAAAAATTAAGAATACAAAGTATTCCCATGAAAAAGCGGAGCGTGTCACTCTCCAATAAAAGAATTCTGGGTCCAACCAAGTTTATTTCAAAAATAAAAATAAAAACTGACAGCAAAAATAAAAGACGTTTCCAAGTAAAGCACATAAGATGTTACCGGATAAAAATATAGTTTCACTAGAATTGACGTGATAATTTGTTGATGAAGACGGGGATGTCTTGGGCATCCCCAAGCTTAGACGCTTGAGTCTTCTTGTAATTTGCTGAGATGTACCACCGGGGCATCCCCAATCTTAGGTTTTTTACTCTTCTTGATCACGTCATATCATCCTCTTCTCTTGACCCTTGAAACCTTCCTTCACACCAAACTTCTCACAATCTTCATTAGCAACATTAGTGTAATCGAAATAATAAATTCACATGGTTCAGTTTCAACACAAGACTAACACTCAAAAACACATTAGCTATTGTCACAACTTCTTTTAAAACTTTTTTTCTCAAAAAACACTAAAAGAAAGAGATTAAGGTGCAAATGCAATTATTGGCAGAAATCTCTCAAAACAGGACAACAGGTAAAGATGATTTTTTTTCGAAAATCTTCTGTTGCTCAAATCAAAAAGTGTTCAACTAAGAAAAGTTGCGTATGTAGCCCAGGATTACGCACAAAACAACTCAGGTCATTTTGAGTTTTCTGTGATTTTATAACGAATTAACAGTGGAAAGCAGAAATCTGTTTCCTGCGCAGAAATCCGAAATATAGCCTCCACTTTCCACTAGAGGCTTTACTTGGCTCAACAAAAACACAAAAGAAAAGATACAGCAGGGTTGCTAAGGAAATAGACAACACCTAGGTGCAAGTAAAACAAAAAAAACGAAGGAAAACGGGTTGAAAACATTCGTGATGTGGTAAAGACAGATGCCATGGGATGGCTTAAGTTTGGAGCCGATGGACGCTGTAGGTATTCGGGGAGGGATCACACGCCTAGATGGCGCGCTCAGGAACAATGCAAACACCAAAATCTACCCAGGTTCAGGGCCCTCGTCTGGAGGTAACACCCCTAATCCTTCCTTTCTCTCTGTATTAGGTTGAACCGAGTATGAGAACTACAATCTCTCAGTGAGTCTCTCTGGGCCAAGTAGAACAACTCCTATCTCTCTCTACTGTTCTCTCAGTGAGTAGCTAAGCCTTGTAATAAATGGGCCAGAGTCCAATGTCCCTCGCGCAGGAGGGGGTAAGCCACCTTATATACTGGTGGCCAACCACTATTCTACTAATAAAAGGTACAGAGTAGACAACTCTACTGTGCCAACGAAGCACGCCTCCGCGCACGCCTCCGTGTTCCCGCTGACACCATCATCGAAAGTCTCCTCTGTAGGTGACTGACAGGTCTTGTCCGCCTCATCAGCCTCTTAGGGTAGGTCGCGGACATGTCCTGTCCCCCGCGTCAGTGACAGGACTTGACAACTCCCATCCCGTACTGTGCCCACGTCTCTCTGCGGATAACCACGCACCTAGTAAGTTGAACCGCACGCTGGTATGGCCCCTGGATACGCGGGATCTTCCTCAACGGCTCCATTGACTTTGTTCCCGAGTTGGACAGCTTCTCGTCTATCCGGATCACCCGAGCGCTACCCGGCTGATCCAGACATACGCTTGAATCTTCCTTCTTGCCTCTTGTTCTACCGAATAGCACCAGCCGGATAGCAGACATCCGGGTAGCCGCCTACCCGGCCATTACCAAATCGGTACGGCTGAACTTTAGTAAATAGCGTCTTGAACTCAGTTTCTCACCTGTCTTACCCCTACTCGGGGGTAGCCCCCCGACAAAAACGGAGAAATAAAACGGGTTGTCTCTCGGTAGCGCTTTTCTTTAACGCCTTTCAGCTAGACATAGAAAGCAACTCAAGTATTTTCAAGTGAAGAAGCATCAACATCATAAACTCCCTCTAAATCATTATTTGCAGTAATAGGTACTCTAGGTGTTTCTGAAGATTCAACATGAAGGTCACTCTTAGTTTTATTAATCGTTTTAGCAATTTTCAGCACATATTGAGATTTGGGTATAGTTATCTTGGGAACATACATGAATCTTTGCTATTTTCCCACAAAGGCTTTCTCCTTTTTGAATTTAAGAGATGAAAAAGTTGAGATTAAAGTTCCCATAGCCTCCTCTAGTTTACCAATCCTAGAATTTAGATCATCATCAGTGTTGCTAGCTTCTAAAGCAGTGATTCTTTTATCAATAGCTATTATTGATTCATTAACTTTGCTTGCATTATCAAGGAAATTAGGTAAGTTCATTTCCAAAGAGTTTAGTTTATTAATAACATCCTCCAAAGTGGTCTCAGTTTTGACAGTTATAGCGGGGGGGGGGGTGTTCCTACCAAACTTTCAATCAAATTGCAGGCTTCCAAGGCAGGAGTTCCTAGAAAATTTCTACCCGTAAGAGTATCTAACACATACCTATACAAGCCAGTAGTACCAACATAAAAATTCCTCAGGAGTATCGAGGTAGAATATTTTTTCGTACACCTATTATGAGCATTGTTTATTCTATGCCAAGCATCTTTTAAACTCTCTCCCCCTTGTTGCCTAAAAGAATGAACCTCAACTTCAGGAATACTCATTTTAGCAAAATAAAAGCAAGAAAATTAAAAATAGCTATAAAGTAAACTAATTTTTGTGTGTGTGTTTTTGATATAAAGAAAGAAAACAAGACAATAAACAAAATAAAGAGGTTGAGAGTGAGAGACTCCCCTTGCAAGAAGACTTCTTTCTCCCCGGCAACGGCTCCAGAAATTCTTGGTCGCTTGCGTTGACGTTGTGTTGGGAACACCAAGAGGAGGGTGTGATGAGTGCAATGGTAAGAATTTCTCTCAGTTAAGAACCAAGGTTAACAATCCAGTAGGAGAAAGAGGATCTTCGGAAGGTTGATGCCACTGATGGTGGTGATGTCTCATCGGTATCAGCAACAACGCGGAACCTGCACACAACACAACCAAAATACTTTGTCCCAACGATACAACGAGGTTGTCAATCTCACCGGTCTTGCTGAAAACAAAGATTATACGTATAGTGTGGAAAATAATGTATGCTTGTAGTAAGTAAAGAAAGCAGGAAATTGTAGTGGTTTGTTTAACAGTGTAGGAAAATGGACATGGGTTCATAGGTTCACTAGTGGTGTCTCTCCATAGAAGATAGCATGTTGGGTGAACAAATTACAGCTAGGCAATTGACAAATAAAGGTTGCACCGTAGTGCACATTAATGACATTGAGACTACTATGAAATTTAGTGCGGGCATTACAACAATATACATAGACCGTAATCCAACTACATCTATGACTAATAATCCACCTTCAGGTTATCATCCGAACTCCCTTAGGTATTAAGTTGCAAGCAACAGATAATCGCATTAAGCAATGTGTGTAATGTAAGCAATGATTGTACACGCGGGCACTCACATCGCTGTTTTATCCCTAGTGGCAACAGCACATCCTCCCCCTTCATGTTTCTGTCACTCGAGCACAGGAGAAAAGGAGGCATGAACCCACTATCAAGCATAAATACTCCCTCTTGGAGTCACTAGAAACTACTTGGCCAGAGCACCACTAGAAAAGGAAAGCATGCAAGATCAAAAATAACATATGCAATAAAGACTATAATCAACTTGGCATAAGTTCAATATTCATCGGATCCACATAGAGTTACATAAGAACAATCTCGATCATGTTCGGCAGCTCACGAGATCTAAACATGGAGGCATAGGAGGAGAAGACAACCATCTAGCTACGGCCATGGATCCGTAGTCCAAGGATGAACTACTCACGCATCACTCCAGAGGCAGGCATGGTGATGAACAAGCCTCCGGTGATAATCTCCTCTCCGGTAGGGTGCCGGGAGACAGCTTCAGAACCCCCCCCCCCCCGATCTAGGGTTGATGACGACGGCGGCTGTGGAACTTTTCGGGGATATTTGATCACGTGTCTAGGGTTTTCCATCCGGGGGGAATAAATAAGGGAAAGGGCAAAGGTGATTGAGCCCTGGGGGCCCCACACCACCCCCTAGAGCGGCCAAGGGGGGCGCCACCCCAATGGTGTGGGCCCCCTGGTGCCCCTTTTCGACTCCTCTTCGGTCTTCTGGATGCTTCCGGGGAAATAGGAACTTTGGGATATGTGGGGTCCAATTCCGAGAATATTTCCAGAACAACTTTTCTGAAATAAAAAACAACAGAAAATTGGGAACTGGCTCTTGGCATCTTGTTAATAGGTTAGTCCCAGAAAACGTGTAAAAATGACATAAAGAAGGGAGAAAACATGTAGCAATTGGCATAACATCATCAGGGACCATCAGAAATTATAGATACGTTGGAGACGTATCACTTGGCCATTGTAGGGCCAATGGAACACATCGTGCTTCCAAATTGGAAGCCAAAGCATCCTTCTCCGCCGCCTAAAGACTAGTCTCCTCGTCTTCATACTCTCTGCCTCGCGCGCCATCTCCAGCACGTGCGTCTCCTCCGCCGCGTCTGCCGTCTCCAGCGCGTGCGTGAACGTCGCCGCGTCAGTCGTCTCCACCCACGACTTCTCAGGGCAGCCAAAAGCGGAGGAGAACCACCGCTTCACCGAAGCGTCGACTGTCGCCCCTACCAAAGGTACCTCATCAGAATGTACCAAAGTTACTTTACCACTATACTGATGAGAAAACCAAGTAGATCGCACATTCTGAATACGAGGAGTGGAAATCAAAGGAGAACGCGTCGAAAGAGTCAGATTTTCCCCACACCGAAGAAGACAAAGCCCGAGCGTTGAAAATGGTGAAGACCCTTTATCAACCCGAGCCGAGACTGTCGTTAGACTATGACCGCTCTATTGAGAAGTCACACAACAAAGCGGTGCGGTCGAAGAAGAGCAGTAGCTCAAGCGGGAAGTGCGGGAAATCGGTTGACCAGCTCGGACAACAGAAGAATCAATCCATCCCCCCGCTCATAGTGCATTCAAATACCGAGGTAGGGCCGAGCACAGGTGCGGGCAAGCAAGTTGATAAGGAGTTTATTGTACTGTACGGAGAAGAGGCCGCTGTTGTGGGTCTGTCCATTTATGAGGTTATGCTGACCTTATCAAACTTCGCCTATTCTGAATTAGCCTACAAATACCGGCACGGGCATCCTCTAGTCAAACCTGGGGAGGAAAATGATCTACCAACAAAAATGCGTAGAGTGCATAATTGGTACATGCAAGCCTCGAAGGAATCAGAGGACTGGCTACCAATGGGAGTTAGAAACGAGCATCACGGGTACGGAGAGAGGATTATCCTTATTCAATTTGATGAACTGTTTCAGCTATTCCAACAGGAGGCCCTCCACAAATCTATCGTCGGTGTCTATTGTCTGTAAGTATTTATTTTTGTACTTAATTAAGTCTCTAGCTAGCCCACCTTGTTCATTGCATTTATAATAACACTCGCTATATTATAATTGGAGAATGAAGATTCTCGAATGCAAAATAGGACGAATATATGACATTGCGTTCATTGACCCATATTGGGTTAATCATGCAACTCTGCAAATAAAACCCAAGGAGACAGAAGATGGTATTGTGATGGCGTTAAGGTTTCACGCTCACCAGAGGGAAATACTTTTTCCTTACAACTTCAAGTGAGTGTTACTGTCTTGTAAACATTCTGTTTTTCTTAGTCGATGATAAGTGTATAACTGATGAGTTATGTTTGCGCAGCTTCTACTATATTCTGCTCATATTTGAAATTGGCAAAGAAATAGTATCGGTAATGGACTCGAAAAATAAAGCCCTTGAGCTGTGGGCCGACATGCAGCAAATGATCCAACGGTAATTTCAATCTTTATGACACTATATCGACAACTTTCGTTCATTTTCTGATAACTCCCTTTGTTCATTTTCTTTGCCGGGCAGCGCTTGGAAACGGTTCACAAGAAAGGAACCTGAACCATGGAAACAGGAGCTTACATTTAAACATATTCCAGTAAGTACTACTAGCTAGATCACCGCATCTACTTGATTCTAATTTCGATACCATTATAATGCTAGATTATTACTTTTATTGAAACCATGTTCTTGTAAAGTGCTTGGACCAGGGAGACGGGAACCACTTATGTGGATACTATGTCTGCGAGTTCATTCGTCAGACGACCTGCGCCAAGGGCAGGGATTTCGAAAAACTTCGTGTACGTCAACAATCTCTTTTATCTTATTAATTACCATCTATTGACAGTCCCTTATATATGTACGTATTGACCACTCTTCTTTATATTAGATCGAACGGATGCGGGACGGTCTTCTCCCAACGGATCGCATACGAGCAATTCAAGAGGAAATTTGCGGATTCTTGGATGTAGAGGTCATAAAGCCAGGAGGAGAATACTATTACACTTTCCCAAGTAGACACTCGATGCAGATTCTTGGATGTAGAGGTCATAAAGTATTTTACCTGTATATGCGAGTCATGGTGCATGTCGTGGTATATTCGAATACTTATGGGAAAGAGTACCTTGATGCATAGTACTTACCTGTATATTCGAGTCATGGTGCGTACTTAATTACTTGTATATTTTTCAAGTATATTCTAATGCGACCACCCGCTTCCCGATCGGTGGGGGCAGACTCTTCTACCCCGGTGCCTACTACGGCTTCCCCCCGCGCCAGTGAGAAAAAGAGCGTCGCGCCCGCTTCCCGGTCGGTGGGGGCCGGCAGCCTCTTCGCCCCCAGTGCCTACTACGACGGAGGTTTCCCCCACCGCATCGCTCGGGGCCCTCGTACATATTATTGATTGGGACATCGACGACAGGGGAGGGGGGAAGAGTACTTTCCTCCCCGCGGTGCCCGCTAATAAAATGGTATATAACAGACCAAACCCTAAAAGGAAAACAAGAAATAGACGGAAAAAATCTGTTGCGGCAGAAAAACGGCCAAAATGTTGCCACGGCAGTGGGGGCATTCATCCCGGTTCCTGTTAAGAACCGGGACGAATAGTCCTGGCCAGGGGCCAGCCCTAAGCGTCCACGTGGACGACCCATTCATTCATCCCGATTCTTAACACAACCGGGACGAAGGGGGGGACGCTTGTCCCGGGGTCTCTATCCCGGTTGTGCAACCGGGATAAAAGGCCCGAACAAACCGGGATAAAAGGGGGGGCTTTCTACCAGTGTCGGGTCTTCAGATTGACGGACTCACTACAGATGCGTCGCTATATTGATAGGAACATCGCCTCCCACTAATAGATAGCTTCACCACAATGAGACACACGGATGCCAAACCCGCGGTTTGAACTCTAATACGTTGGGGTACGACCAACCTTTTAACTATTCAACCATAGGTTGGTTCTCAGCTCAAGCTAACTTTTGAGTGGGGCTTTTCCATTTTTGGATAATCTTTCTTAATTGGAATGGCAAGTGGGATCCACTGTTTGTTTAGATGTCAATTTAATTTTAGCCTTTTTTAAATCTTTTCTGGCCACTTAGGTTTTTGTCCGTAAATCATAAAAGTGGTAGCAAATGGTATATTTGTGCGTCAAAGTGCTGGTTTTATGCTATTAGCACCTATGTTTTTTGTCTTAGAGCTTAGCTAAACCTGGTATATACTTCTGAGCCTAATAGTGAAAAATATAGGAATGGGAATTCTGTGGAATATTATTTGATTTCGTGAATTTCATTTTTAATTCTTATATGGGTTTACAAATTTACATTTCTGCCCAGAGAAATGGAAGATGGCCGTATGGTGTACATATTTACATAACTACAACACAGTGAACGTGTGACGAAACATGGCGTACTACTGAAAATTAATATCGGATAAATTTGCCCGAAAGTTGCGTTATCAGACAGGTGAGACAGGCGCGACGGCGGCGCTGGCGCCGTGCTCGGTGTCATCCTCCCCGTCTCCACGCTTGGTGACATCATACAGTTCCCCGTCGCCCCACAGCGCGTACGCCTCCTCGCCGTGCACGGCGTCGTCCCCCACGGCCAGCTTCTCCTCCGACATGCGCAGCGGCACCACGAACCCGATGGCCACACAGATGATCGACGTCACCACCACGTTCCACCCGATGACGAAGAGAGCCCCGACGATCTGCTTCCCGAGCTGCGCGCCGCCGGCAGTGCCGCCGTAGAAGGCGCCCTGGGAGTTGGTCACAGGGAGGAACAGGTTGCAGAGGGTCGGCTCGGCGAAGAGGCCCGTGAGCACTCCGCCTAGCAGGCCGGCGACGGCGTGGGTGTGGATGACGCCGAGGGTGTCGTCGACCTGCTGGAGGAGCTTGGAGCGCTTGTGGAGGATCATCATGGTGTACCACGGGATGCTGCCGGCCAGCACGCCCATGACCAGCGCCGCCCATCCCTGTACCACACCTGCACATTATAAGGGATGAAAATGTCAGAGAGACCAGTTTGCTTTGCTTCGTTTTCTTTGACTAGAAAAACTTTGCTTTGCTAGATCGCCGTATGAACGTGCCAAAACGTCTGTCGTGATCGAGCGATTTGTCTACGAGGAAATTTAAGGAAAAGCTAGGCAAGTGCGCAGGTTGAGGAGACCTTGACTTGAGATGGTGATTCCTGTGCCTCGTGACAAAAGCTAGGCAAGTACTACTACCGACGTGAGCGGACACACCGGAGATTCCTGTGCCTCGTGACAAAATACTCATTCAAGATTCCACGCACTTGACGTCTTGCTTGTCCACTAATTATTTCAGTGATAAGTTAGTAATTGAGTAATGAACGTGCAGTGATAAGATTGTTTGGCGGGCTACACGGATCCCTCCACCTTTATTGCAGCGCAGACAATTTTGAATGCAAGCTAGGTCAACTTACGCACCGGCCGTACCCTACACGACGTTGCAAGTAGAACACGCGCCATGCATGCAAGATGGTGGAGGGCACAGAGACAGATGAAGAAAAATATATATGGATCTAGTAGTACGGATGATGTACCTGCTCCTGGGGTTATGCAAACGAGGCCGGTGATGACTGCCTGGACGGCGCCGATGACGGAGGGCTTCTTGAAGAAGACGACGTCGAGGCAGGTCCACACGATGAGGCTCGCCGCCGTGCAGATGTTGGTGTTGAGCACGGCCATGGACGCGTCCACGTTCGCCGCATACGGCCCTCCGCCGTTGAACCCCGCCCACCCCATCCACAGCAGCCCGGCGCCGGTGAGCGTGAACAGGATGTTGTTTGGCGGGAACCTCTCCCTGTCCTTCCTCGTCCTCGGTCCGACCCAGTATGCCGCCGTGAAGCCCGCGACGCCGGCCGGGATGTGGATGACGTAGCCGCCGCAGTAGTCGATGACGCCCCACTGGAAGAGGAAGCCGCCGCCCCAGACGGAGAAGGCGCCGACGGTGTAGGAGAAGGTGAGCCAGAGCGGCACGAAGAGCATCCACGCCATGAAGCTCATCCGGCCGAGCACGGACCCGGCGACCAGGATGAGCGTGATGCACGCGAACACGCACTGGAAGTACACCACGGTGGCCATGGGCATGAACGGCTCGGCCATGGCCGTCTCGAGCGTGCCGTCGGCGTGGTAGTGCGCCGTGGCAGGCAGGGCTGCGCGGCCGATGAGGTATGCCTGGTTTAGCGCCGGGCCCGCGCGGCCCCAGAACGGGAGGAGCTTCTCGCCGAAGGACATCTTGTAGGCCCAGACGACCCAGCAGATCCAGACGGCCGCGAAGGCGTAGAGCGCCATGAAGGCGGAGTTGACCGCCCACTTCTTCTTCACGACGCCGCCGTAGAGGACGACCAGCCCCGGCAAGCTCATGAGGCCCACCAGCGTGGACGCCGTCAGCTGCCATGCGTTGTCGCCCTTGTTCAGCCAGTCCGCGATCGCCGCCGACGTGTTCCCCTGGTACGCCACCGGCACCGACATGTTGGCTACCGGATCTTGCTCTCGCCGCGCCGGCCGGCCGTGAAACAGAAGCTAGCTTGACTAGAGGTGTGCGTGTGTAAGTGGTCGTCAGCTCCGGCCGTATATATAGAGAGCGGGAGAGTGCACAGCCAAGCCCCTTGGTGACCAGTGATGACGTGCTGGCCAGCCAGCCAGGCAAGCAGAGGCGATCGTACGATAAGTTACGGAGGAATCTCGTCCCATGCGGTACATACACTGCCTTTGAATATTCAATCGGGCCAATGTGTGGCCTGCTGGCCTCAAGTACAGCAAACTGAGCCGTTGACGTTGAACGGTTTAGGCTGTGAGGAATCTAATCTGAACAGCTGATTCTTCGTCGTTGCACAGCTAGGCGTGCGGCGCAGGTCGACCAGTTAGTTCGCTGCCTGGAGATCGACGTGCCACCCATATTAGCCGGCGGAATATGTGTCACTACTGGAAAATCGAATTTCGCCGGCTATCTACGGCTTTGCCGAGTGCCAAAGCACGGGGTACTCGGCATAGAACCGTGTACGCCGACACCCTCCCAAATAACACTCGGCACAAGCGCACACTCGGCATACAGACTGTACGCCGAGTGTTCCCTGCAGATGACACTCGGCAAAGACGAAACACTCGGCGTAGAGCCTTTGTGCCGAGTATCCTCTGCAGCGGACACTCGGCGTATAAATTGTCGACGGCAAACCAACAACGAACACTCGGCAAAGAAAAAACACTCGGCCTACTTGGTAGCCACGTGGCGCTCCGTGCGATTCGTCCGAGACGGAACGGTTGTGTTGGTTTGCCGAGTGTCAACGTAACGGGGACTCGGCGCACATAGTGTCTTTGCCGAGTGTCAGCCTGCGACACTCGGCAAAGACGAGGTGAAAATTTCCCTTCTTCGCGCCAAGAACTTCCCGCGTAGAAATTCTAATTTTTGCCGAGTGTCACGTAACACCACTCGGCAAAATCGTCTGTGAAAATTTCCCCCCTTCGCGCCAACTCTTCCCGCGAAGAAATTCTAATCTTTGCCGAGTGTCAGTAGGGGTACTCGGCATAAAAATCTTCCCTCGAAAGATTTTTCCTTCGCGCCAACTCCTCCCGCGCAGTTTACAGGTTTGCCGAGTGTCCCGTTAGATGACACTCGGCAAAGAAGTGAAAGAAGCACACGATCCGTGTGCCTATCTTTGATCCACCGGCTCACAATCGCTTGAAAGATCCAACGGCTCCGAAGACCTCGAAGAAAACACACGATCCGTGTGCTTCTTCTCACTATATAAACACACATGCATCTAGCTCCTTAGCACATATCTACAACCCAGCACACTCTTCCATTTCTTCGCGCCAACTCTTCCATGTCTTCCACCGTACCCACTTTAACCTACTCGGAGGCGGAGGAGCTCTGCGCCTCAAACTACCCCTGCCCTCCCGGGTACGGCGTCCCCGCCGGGTGGATGCTGAGCGTCGGAGGCGTGCCGGTCCCTCCTGTCCCTCGAGGTCTGGCGCGCCGGGCGGCCATCACGAACCACTACTACTTCGAGCTGACACCGGAGCAGCGGACGTATCCCCAATGGAATCCCAACTACCGCGCAGGTTGGGACGTCTTCTTCTTCAATCGGCGTGAGAGGGCGCTCGCCAGGTACGAGGAGGACGGCCCGCCTCCTTCGAACTTCAACGAGGCTGGTCGTCGGCTGTGGTGGCGCGGCCGGACTCTCCAGGGCGTCATGAACTACATAAGGAACGGCGATAACCCCCGCCTGCGCTACCCGCAGTCCAGGCGTGCTCCCCCATCGACATTTCAGCCCCCATCTGACGACAGCGACGAGGGCGGCGGCGACTTCGACGACTACGAGTACATGTATTATACGCCTAGGCAGGAGTATGACTAGACCAGAGCCACAAGATGGCAGGACAAATGGTTTGTCCATGTATCCTAGAATGTTTAGATCCACGTACTGTCGTGTATCCCGCTTCCTTGGAATTTCAATCTAGTCGTAAAATTCAAAAATAATCGTAGTGGTGTGTGTTCAATTGTCATGTTAGTCCCAAGGACACCCTTGACACATGGCATGGCAAAACATTGGTTTAGGTGGGATCCCGACGCTCCGGGTCCCCTCTCCGGAGATACCCTAGCCCCGGTGTATAAAAAGACGGAACCGGCGTCTAGCCCCCTCTGCGTGAGCCGGAAGTGGGTAGCAAAGTGGAACTAGTTGGTTGGTTGTGTCATGGCGGGGGGCAGCGGCGACACGCGCGGCGCGGCGATTGGCCGGCCAGGCTATAAAAATGGGGCCCGCCCCCTCCCCGTACGCACAGTCTCGACTCTCTCCTCGCCGTTCTTTCCCCACCCTCGAACCTCGCCGCAATGGAGAACCTCTGGGACGCGTGGCCCGAGAACGACGACGTCGAGCTGCCGCCAGCGCAGCAAGCGGCGCTGGAGCCGCAGGTGGTGGCGCCGGAGCCGGTGGCGCCGGAGCAGCCACCCGAGTACGACGAGGCGCGAGAAGCGCGGCGAGCCGCCCGCCACTGGAGACGCGAGGTGAGGAGGCAGCCAGTGTGGCCCGAGCAGCACGCCGGGCTGCACTCGTTCGAGACCTCGCAGAACGAGGAAGCGTACCGCGAGGTGCGCGGCGTCCTCGAGCAGGCCGCGGCGGCGGCGGAGGCGGCCGCCGTTCGTGCCTCCCTGGAGACGCACCAGCGGGAGGAGGCGGCGCGAGCGGTGCGCCGCCAGATGGCCCAGCGCGCTGCCTCGGTCGAGCAGGAGGGCATCATCGCCCTCTACGAGGCCGACCGGCAGGCTGCGCTGCAGAGTGAGCGGCGGCGCAACCGCCCGCCCTCCGAGCAGGCGCAACTGCACCGGCTGCGCCTGCAGGCCCGAGCGGAGCGGGCGGAGCAACGCCGTCTCGCCGCGGCGAGCCAGGACGAAGCCGGCCCCTCCAACCAGCACCGCCACGACGACGTCGCTGATGAAGAGACGATGCGTAGGCGTAGGGGCAGTCATCGAGTAGTTTAAATCTCCTATGTTTTAGTTGAAATTTTTCGTACTAGCTTAAATTCGTGCCGAATATGTACGCACTTTCCGAATTTCAATAAAATTTTTGCCTGTTTTCATTTTGCGTTTGTTTGGGCCGCTTAGTCCCAAGGAACACCCTTGACAATGGTAGGGCCCACCTACTTGCAAGATTCCCCCCGTTACGTCAGATCCGGGAGTTTCGGGTGTGAGCAGTCCTGGAACCCGCGAGAGAGAATCCGACGTCGGTGAGGCCCCGGCACAGAGAGTGATGGTATCTTTGGCACCCAACACCCATGATACAATCTACACACATGGCATGGCAAAACATTGGTTTAGGTGGGATCCCGACGCTCCGGGTCCCCTCTCCGGAGATACACTAGCCCCGGTGTAGAAAAAGACGGAACCGGCGTCTAGCCCCTCTGCGTGAGCCGGAAGTGGGTAGCAAAGTGGAACTAGTTGCTTGGTTGTGTCATGTTAGTCCCAAGGAACACCCTTGACAATGGTAGGGCCCACCTACTTGCAAGATTCCCCCCGTTACGTCAGATCCGGGAGTTTCGGGGTGTGAGCAGTCCTGGAACCGCGAGAGAGAATCCGACGTCGGTGAGGCCCCGGCACAGAGAGTGATGGTATCTTTGGCACAACACCCATGATACAATCTAACACACATGGCATGGCAAAACATTGGTTTAGGTGGGATCCCGACGCTCCGGGTCCCCTCTCCGGAGATACACTAGCCCCGGTGTAGAAAAAGACGGAACCTGCGTCTAGCCCCCTCTGCGTGAGCCGGAAGTGGGTAGCAAAGTGGAACTAGTTGCTTGGTTGTGTCATGTTAGTCCCAAGGAACACCTTGACAATGGTAGGGCCCACCTACTTGCAAGATTCCCCCCGTTACGTCAGATCCGGGAGTTTCGGGGTGTGAGCAGTCCTGGAACCGCGAGAGAGAATCCGACGTCGGTGAGGCCCCGCACAGAGAGTGATGCTATCTTTGGCACACAACACCCATGATACAATCTAGCACACATGGCATGGCAAAACATTGGTTTAGGTGGGATCCCGACGCTCCGGGTCCCCTCTCCGGAGATACACTAGCCCCGGTGTAGAAAAAGACGGAACCTGCGTCTAGCCCCCTCTGCGTGCCGGAAGTGGGTAGCAAAGTGGAACTAGTTGCTTGGTTGTGTCATGTTAGTCCCAAGGACACCCTTGACAATGGTAGGGCCCACCTACTTGCAAGATTCCCCCCGTTACGTCAGATCCGGGAGTTTCGGGGTGTGAGCAGTCCTGGAACCCGAGAGAGAATCCGACGTCGGTGAGGCCCCGGCACAGAGAGTGATGCTATCTTTGGCACACAACACCCATGATACAATCTACACATGGCATGGCAAACATTGGTTTAGGTGGGATCCCGACGCTCCGGGTCCCCTCTCCGGAGATACACTAGCCCCGGTGTAGAAAAAGACGGAACCGGCGTCTAGCCCCCTCTGCGTGAGCCGGAAGTGGGTAGCAAAGTGGAACTAGTTGCTTGGTTGTGTCATGTTAGTCCCAAGGAACACCCTTGACAATGGTAGGGCCCACCTACTTGCAAGATTCCCCCCGTTACGTCAGATCCGGGAGTTTCGGGGTGTGAGCAGTCCTGGAACCCGCGAGAGAGAATCCGACGTCGGTGAGGCCCCGGCACAGAGAGTGATGCTATCTTTGGCACCCAACACCCATGATACAATCTAACACACATGGCATGGCAAAACATTGGTTTAGGTGGGATCCCGACGCTCCGGGTCCCCTCCGGAGATACACTAGCCCCGGTGTAGAAAAAACGGAACCTGCGTCTAGCCCCCTCTGCGTGAGCCGGAAGTGGGTAGCAAAGTGGAACTAGTTGCTTGGTTGTGTCATGTTAGTCCCAAGGAACACCCTTGACAATGGTAGGGCCCACCTACTTGCAAGATTCCCCCCGTTACGTCAGATCCGGGAGTTTCGGGGTGTGAGCAGTCCTGGAACCCGCGAGAGAGAGAATCCGACGTCGGTGAGGCCCCGGCACAGAGAGTGATGGTATCTTTGGCACCCAACACCCATGATACAATCTAACACACATGGCATGGCAAAACATTGGTTTAGGTGGGATCCCGACGCTCCGGGTCCCCTCTCCGGAGATACACTAGCCCCGGTGTAGAAAAAGACGGAACCTGCGTCTAGCCCCCTCTGCGTGAGCCGGAAGTGGGTAGCAAAGTGGAACTAGTTGCTTGGTTGTGTCATGTTAGTCCCAAGGAACACCCTTGACAATGGTAGGGCCCACCTACTTGCAAGATTCCCCCCGTTACGTCAGATCCGGGAGTTTCGGGGTGTGAGCAGTCCTGGAACCCGCGAGAGAGAATCCGACGTCGGTGAGGCCCCGGCACAGAGAGTGATGGTATCTTTGGCACCCAACACCCATGATACAATCTAACACATGGCATGGCAAAACATTGGTTTAGGTGGGATCCCGACGCTCCGGGTCCCCTCTCCGGAGATACACTAGCCCCGGTGTAGAAAAAGACGGAACCGGCTAGCCCCCTCTGCGTGAGCCGGAAGTGGGTAGCAAAGTGGAACTAGTTGCTTGGTTGTGTCATGTTAGTCCCAAGGAACACCCTTGACAATGGTAGGGCCCACCTACTTGCAAGATTCCCCCCGTTACGTCAGATCCGGGAGTTTCGGGGTGTGAGCAGTCCTGGAACCCGCGAGAGAGAATCCGACGTCGGTGAGGCCCCGGCACAGAGAGTGATGCTATCTTTGGCACACAACACCCATGATACAATCTAGCACACATGGCATGGCAAAACATTGGTTTAGGTGGGATCCCGACGCTCCGGGTCCCCTCTCCGGAGATACACTAGCCCCGGTGTAGAAAAAGACGGAACCTGCGTCTAGCCCCCTCTGCGTGAGCCGGAAGTGGGTAGCAAAGTGGAACTAGTTGCTTGGTTGTGTCATGTTAGTCCCAAGGAACACCCTTGACAATGGTAGGGCCCACCTACTTGCAAGATTCCCCCCGTTACGTCAGATCCGGGAGTTTCGGGGTGTGAGCAGTCCTGGAACCCGCGAGAGAGAATCCGACGTCGGTGAGGCCCCGGCACAGAGAGTGATGGTATCTTTGGCACACAACACCCATGATACAATCTACACACATGGCATGGCAAAACATTGGTTTAGGTGGGATCCCGACGCTCCGGGTCCCCTCTCCGGAGATACACTAGCCCCGGTGTAGAAAAAGACGGAACCGGCGTCTAGCCCCCTCTGCGTGAGCCGGAAGTGGGTAGCAAAGTGGAACTAGTTGCTTGGTTGTGTCATGTTAGTCCCAAGGGACACCCTTGACAATGGTAGGGCCCACCTACTTGCAAGATTCCCCCCGTTACGTCAGATCCGGGAGTTTCGGGGTGTGAGCAGTCCTGGAACCCGCGAGAGAGAATCCGACGTCGGTGAGGCCCCGGCACAGAGAGTGATGCTATCTTTGGCACACAACACCCATGATACAATCTAGCACACATGGCATGGCAAAACATTGGTTTAGGTGGGATCCCGACGCTCCGGGTCCCCTCTCCGGAGATACACTAGCCCCGGTGTAGAAAAAGACGGAACCTGCGTCTAGCCCCCTCTGCGTGAGCCGGAAGTGGGTAGCAAAGTGGAACTAGTTGCTTGGTTGTGTCATGTTAGTCCCAAGGGACACCCTTGACAATGGTAGGGCCCACCTACTTGCAAGATTCCCCCCGTTACGTCAGATCCGGGAGTTTCGGGGTGTGAGCAGTCCTGGAACCCGAGAGAGAGAATCCGACGTCGGTGAGGCCCCGGCACAGAGAGTGATGCTATCTTTGGCACACAACACCCATGATACAATCTAACACATGGCATGGCAACACATTGGTTTAGGTGGGATCCCGACGCTCCGGGTCCCCTCTCCGGAGATACACTAGCCCCGGTGTAGAAAAAGACGGAACCGGCGTCTAGCCCCCTCTGCGTGAGCCGGAAGTGGGTAGCAAAGTGGAACTAGTTGCTTGGTTGTGTCATGTTAGTCCCAAGGAACACCCTTGACAATGGTAGGGCCCACCTACTTGCAAGATTCCCCCCGTTACGTCAGATCCGGGAGTTTCGGGGTGTGAGCAGTCCTGGAACCCGCGAGAGAGAATCCGACGTCGGTGAGGCCCCGGCACAGAGAGTGATGGTATCTTTGGCACCCAACACCCATGATACAATCTAACACACATGGCATGGCAAAACATTGGTTTAGGTGGGATCCCGACGCTCCGGGTCCCCTCTCCGGAGATACACTAGCCCCGGTGTAGAAAAAGACGGAACCTGCGTCTAGCCCCCTCTGCGTGAGCCGGAAGTGGGTAGCAAAGTGGAACTAGTTGCTTGGTTGTGTCATGTTAGTCCCAAGGAACACCCTTGACAATGGTAGGGCCCACCTACTTGCAAGATTCCCCCCGTTACGTCAGATCCGGGAGTTTCGGGGTGTGAGCAGTCCTGGAACCCGCGAGAGAGAATCCGACGTCGGTGAGGCCCCGGCACAGAGAGTGATGGTATCTTTGGCACCCAACACCCATGATACAATCTACACACATGGCATGGCAAAACATTGGTTTAGGTGGGATCCCGACGCTCCGGGTCCCCTCTCCGGAGATACACTAGCCCCGGTGTAGAAAAAGACGGAACCTGCGTCTAGCCCCCTCTGCGTGAGCCGGAAGTGGGTAGCAAAGTGGAACTAGTTGCTTGGTTGTGTCATGTTAGTCCCAAGGGACACCCTTGACAATGGTAGGGCCCACCTACTTGCAAGATTCCCCCCGTTACGTCAGATCCGGGAGTTTCGGGGTGTGAGCAGTCCTGGAACCCGAGAGAGAATCCGACGTCGGTGAGGCCCCGGCACAGAGAGTGATGCTATCTTTGGCACACAACACCCATGATACAATCTAACACACATGGCATGGCAAAACATTGGTTTAGGTGGGATCCCGACGCTCCGGGTCCCCTCTCCGGAGATACACTAGCCCCGGTGTAGAAAAAGACGGAACCGGCGTCTAGCCCCCTCTGCGTGAGCCGGAAGTGGGTAGCAAAGTGGAACTAGTTGCTTGGTTGTGTCATGTTAGTCCCAAGGAACACCCTTGACAATGGTAGGGCCCACCTACTTGCAAGATTCCCCCCGTTACGTCAGATCCGGGAGTTTCGGGGTGTGAGCAGTCCTGGAACCCGCGAGAGAGAATCCGACGTCGGTGAGGCCCCGGCACAGAGAGTGATGGTATCTTTGGCACCCAACACCCATGATACAATCTAACACATGGCATGGCAAAACATTGGTTTAGGTGGGATCCCGACGCTCCGGGTCCCCTCTCCGGAGATACACTAGCCCCGGTGTAGAAAAAGACGGAACCTGCGTCTAGCCCCCTCTGCGTGAGCCGGAAGTGGGTAGCAAAGTGGAACTAGTTGCTTGGTTGTGTCATGTTAGTCCCAAGGAACACCCTTGACAATGGTAGGGCCCACCTACTTGCAAGATTCCCCCCGTTACGTCAGATCCGGGAGTTTCGGGGTGTGAGCAGTCCTGGAACCCGCGAGAGAGAATCCGACGTCGGTGAGGCCCCGGCACAGAGAGTGATGGTATCTTTGGCACCCAACACCCATGATACAATCTAACACACATGGCATGGCAAAACATTGGTTTAGGTGGGATCCCGACGCTCCGGGTCCCCTCTCCGGAGATACACTAGCCCCGGTGTAGAAAAAGACGGAACCGGCGTCTAGCCCCCTCTGCGTGAGCCGGAAGTGGGTAGCAAAGTGGAACTAGTTGCTTGGTTGTGTCATGTTAGTCCCAAGGGACACCCTTGACAATGGTAGGGCCCACCTACTTGCAATATTCCCCCCGTTACGTCAGATCCGGGAGTTTCGGGGTGTGAGCAGTCCTGGAACCCGCGAGAGAGAATCCGACGTCGGTGAGGCCCCGGCACAGAGAGTGATGCTATCTTTGGCACACAACACCCATGATACAATCTAGCACACATGGCATGGCAAAACATTGGTTTAGGTGGGATCCCGACGCTCCGGGTCCCCTCTCCGGAGATACACTAGCCCCGGTGTAGAAAAAGACGGAACCTGCGTCTAGCCCCCTCTGCGTGAGCCGGAAGTGGGTAGCAAAGTGGAACTAGTTGCTTGGTTGTGTCATGTTAGTCCCAAGGGACACCCTTGACAATGGTAGGGCCCACCTACTTGCAAGATTCCCCCGTTACGTCAGATCCGGGAGTTTCGGGGTGTGAGCAGTCCTGGAACCCGAGAGAGAGAATCCGACGTCGGTGAGGCCCCGGCACAGAGAGTGATGCTATCTTTGGCACACAACACCCATGATACAATCTAACACACATGGCATGGCAACACATTGGTTTAGGTGGGATCCCGACGCTCCGGGTCCCCTCTCCGGAGATACACTAGCCCCGGTGTAGAAAAAGACGGAACCGGCGTCTAGCCCCCTCTGCGTGAGCCGGAAGTGGGTAGCAAAGTGGAACTAGTTGCTTGGTTGTGTCATGTTAGTCCCAAGGAACACCTTGACAATGGTAGGGCCCACCTACTTGCAAGATTCCCCCCGTTACGTCAGATCCGGGAGTTTCGGGGTGTGAGCAGTCCTGGAACCCGAGAGAGAATCCGACGTCGGTGAGGCCCCGGCACAGAGAGTGATGGTATCTTTGGCACCCAACACCCATGATACAATCTAACACACATGGCATGGCAAAACATTGGTTTAGGTGGGATCCCGACGCTCCGGGTCCCCTCTCCGGAGATACACTAGCCCCGGTGTAGAAAAAGACGGAACCGGCGTCTAGCCCCCTCTGCGTGAGCCGGAAGTGGGTAGCAAAGTGGAACTAGTTGCTTGGTTGTGTCATGTTAGTCCCAAGGGACACCCTTGACAATGGTAGGGCCCACCTACTTGCAAGATTCCCCCCGTTACGTCAGATCCGGGAGTTTCGGGTGTGAGCAGTCCTGGAACCCGCGAGAGAGAATCCGACGTCGGTGAGGCCCCGGCACAGAGAGTGATGCTATCTTTGGCACACAACACCCATGATACAATCTAGCACACATGGCATGGCAAAACATTGGTTTAGGTGGGATCCCGACGCTCCGGGTCCCCTCTCCGGAGATACACTAGCCCCGGTGTAGAAAAAGACGGAACCTGCGTCTAGCCCCCTCTGCGTGAGCCGGAAGTGGGTAGCAAAGTGGAACTAGTTGCTTGGTTGTGTCATGTTAGTCCCAAGGGACACCCTTGACAATGGTAGGGCCCACCTACTTGCAAGATTCCCCCCGTTACGTCAGATCCGGGAGTTTCGGGGTGTGAGCAGTCCTGGAACCCGCGAGAGAGAGAATCCGACGTCGGTGAGGCCCCGGCACAGAGAGTGATGTATCTTTGGCACACAACACCCATGATACAATCACACACATGGCATGGCAAAACATTGGTTTAGGTGGGATCCCGACGCTCCGGGTCCCCTCTCCGGAGATACACTAGCCCCGGTGTAGAAAAAGACGGAACCGGCGTCTAGCCCCCTCTGCGTGAGCCGGAAGTGGGTAGCAAAGTGGAACTAGTTGCTTGGTTGTGTCATGTTAGTCCCAAGGAACACCCTTGACAATGGTAGGGCCCACCTACTTGCAAGATTCCCCCGTTACGTCAGATCCGGGAGTTTCGGGGTGTGAGCAGTCCTGGAACCCGCGAGAGAGAATCCGACGTCGGTGAGGCCCCGGCACAGAGAGTGATGGTATCTTTGGCACCCAACACCCATGATACAATCTAACACACATGGCATGGCAAAACATTGGTTTAGGTGGGATCCCGACGCTCCGGGTCCCCTCTCCGGAGATACACTAGCCCCGGTGTAGAAAAAGACGGAACCCTGCGTCTAGCCCCTCTGCGTGAGCCGGAAGTGGGTAGCAAAGTGGAACTAGTTGCTTGGTTGTGTCATGTTAGTCCCAAGGAACACCCTTGACAATGGTAGGGCCCACCTACTTGCAAGATTCCCCCCGTTACGTCAGATCCGGGAGTTTCGGGGTGTGAGCAGTCCTGGAACCGCGAGAGAGAATCCGACGTCGGTGAGGCCCCGGCACAGAGAGTGATGGTATCTTTGGCACCCAACACCCATGATACAATCTACACACATGGCATGGCAAAACATTGGTTTAGGTGGGATCCCGACGCTCCGGGTCCCCTCTCCGGAGATACACTAGCCCCGGTGTAGAAAAAGACGGAACCTGCGTCTAGCCCCCTCTGCGTGAGCCGGAAGTGGGTAGCAAAGTGGAACTAGTTGCTTGGTTGTGTCATGTTAGTCCCAAGGACACCCTTGACAATGGTAGGGCCCACCTACTTGCAAGATTCCCCCCGTTACGTCAGATCCGGGAGTTTCGGGGTGTGAGCAGTCCTGGAACCCGAGAGAGAATCCGACGTCGGTGAGGCCCCGGCACAGAGAGTGATGCTATCTTTGGCACACAACACCCATGATACAATCTACACACATGGCATGGCAAAACATTGGTTTAGGTGGGATCCCGACGCTCCGGGTCCCCTCTCCGGAGATACACTAGCCCCGGTGTAGAAAAAGACGGAACCGGCGTCTAGCCCCCTCTGCGTGAGCCGGAAGTGGGTAGCAAAGTGGAACTAGTTGCTTGGTTGTGTCATGTTAGTCCCAAGGAACACCCTTGACAATGGTAGGGCCCACCTACTTGCAAGATTCCCCCCGTTACGTCAGATCCGGGAGTTTCGGGGTGTGAGCAGTCCTGGAACCCGCGAGAGAGAATCCGACGTCGGTGAGGCCCCGGCACAGAGAGTGATGGTATCTTTGGCACCCAACACCCATGATACAATCTACACACATGGCATGGCAAAACATTGGTTTAGGTGGGATCCCGACGCTCCGGGTCCCCTCTCCGGAGATACACTAGCCCCGGTGTAGAAAAAGACGGAACCGGCGTCTAGCCCCCTCTGCGTGAGCCGGAAGTGGGTAGCAAAGTGGAACTAGTTGCTTGGTTGTGTCATGTTAGTCCCAAGGAACACCCTTGACAATGGTAGGGCCCACCTACTTGCAAGATTCCCCCCGTTACGTCAGATCCGGGAGTTTCGGGGTGTGAGCAGTCCTGGAACCCGCGAGAGAGAATCCGACGTCGGTGAGGCCCCGGCACAGAGAGTGATGGTATCTTTGGCACCCAACACCCATGATACAATCTAACACACATGGCATGGCAAAACATTGGTTTAGGTGGGATCCCGACGCTCCGGGTCCCCTCTCCGGAGATACACTAGCCCCGGTGTAGAAAAAGACGGAACCGGCGTCTAGCCCCCTCTGCGTGAGCCGGAAGTGGGTAGCAAAGTGGAACTAGTTGCTTGGTTGTGTCATGTTAGTCCCAAGGAACACCCTTGACAATGGTAGGGCCCACCTACTTGCAAGATTCCCCCCGTTACGTCAGATCCGGGAGTTTCGGGGTGTGAGCAGTCCTGGAACCCGCGAGAGAGAATCCGACGTCGGTGAGGCCCCGGCACAGAGAGTGATGCTATCTTTGGCAAACAACACCCATGATACAATCTAGCACACATGGCATGGCAAAACATTGGTTTAGGTGGGATCCCGACGCTCCGGGTCCCCTCTCCGGAGATACACTAGCCCCGGTGTAGAAAAAGACGGAACCGGCGTCTAGCCCCTCTGCGTGAGCCGGAAGTGGGTAGCAAAGTGGAACTAGTTGCTTGGTTGTGTCATGTTAGTCCCAAGGACACCCTTGACAATGGTAGGGCCCACCTACTTGCAAGATTCCCCCCGTTACGTCAGATCCGGGAGTTTCGGGGTGTGAGCAGTCCTGGAACCCGCGAGAGAGAATCCGACGTCGGTGAGGCCCCGGCACAGAGAGTGATGTATCTTTGGCACACAACACCCATGATACAATCTAGCACACATGGCATGGCAAAACATTGGTTTAGGTGGGATCCCGACGCTCCGGGTCCCCTCTCCGGAGATACACTAGCCCCGGTGTAGAAAAAGACGGAACCTGCGTCTAGCCCCTCTGCGTGAGCCGGAAGTGGGTAGCAAAGTGGAACTAGTTGCTTGGTTGTGTCATGTTAGTCCCAAGGGACACCCTTGACAATGGTAGGGCCCACCTACTTGCAAGATTCCCCCCGTTACGTCAGATCCGGGAGTTTCGGGGTGTGAGCAGTCCTGGAACCCGAGAGAGAGAATCCGACGTCGGTGAGGCCCCGACAGAGAGTGATGCTATCTTTGGCACACAACACCCATGATACAATCTAACACACATGGCATGGCAAAACATTGGTTTAGGTGGGATCCCGACGCTCCGGGTCCCCTCTCCGGAGATACACTAGCCCCGGTGTAGAAAAAGACGGAACCGGCGTCTAGCCCCCTCTGCGTGAGCCGGAAGTGGGTAGCAAAGTGGAACTAGTTGCTTGGTTGTGTCATGTTAGTCCCAAGGAACACCCTTGACAATGGTAGGGCCCACCTACTTGCAAGATTCCCCCCGTTACGTCAGATCCGGGAGTTTCGGGGTGTGAGCAGTCCTGGAACCGCGAGAGAGAATCCGACGTCGGTGAGGCCCCGGCACAGAGAGTGATGGTATCTTTGGCACCCAACACCCATGATACAATCTAACACACATGGCATGGCAAAACATTGGTTTAGGTGGGATCCCGACGCTCCGGGTCCCCTCTCCGGAGATACACTAGCCCCGGTGTAGAAAAAGACGGAACCGCGTCTAGCCCCCTCTGCGTGAGCCGGAAGTGGGTAGCAAAGTGGAACTAGTTGCTTGGTTGTGTCATGTTAGTCCCAAGGAACACCCTTGACAATGGTAGGGCCCACCTACTTGCAAGATTCCCCCCGTTACGTCAGATCCGGGAGTTTCGGGGTGTGAGCAGTCCTGGAACCCGCGAGAGAGAATCCGACGTCGGTGAGGCCCCGGCACAGAGAGTGATGGTATCTTTGGCACCCAACACCCATGATACAATCTAACACACATGGCATGGCAAAACATTGGTTTAGGTGGGATCCCGACGCTCCGGGTCCCCTCTCCGGAGATACACTAGCCCCGGTGTAGAAAAAGACGGAACCTGCGTCTAGCCCCCTCTGCGTGAGCCGGAAGTGGGTAGCAAAGTGGAACTAGTTGCTTGGTTGTGTCATGTTAGTCCCAAGGAACACCCTTGACAATGGTAGGGCCCACCTACTTGCAAGATTCCCCCCGTTACGTCAGATCCGGGAGTTTCGGGGTGTGAGCAGTCCTGGAACCCGCGAGAGAGAATCCGACGTCGGTGAGGCCCCGGCACAGAGAGTGATGTATCTTTGGCACACAACACCCATGATACAATCTAGCACACATGGCATGGCAAAACATTGGTTTAGGTGGGATCCCGACGCTCCGGGTCCCCTCTCCGGAGATACACTAGCCCCGGTGTAGAAAAAGACGGAACCTGCGTCTAGCCCCCTCTGCGTGAGCCGGAAGTGGGTAGCAAAGTGGAACTAGTTGCTTGGTTGTGTCATGTTAGTCCCAAGGACACCCTTGACAATGGTAGGGCCCACCTACTTGCAAGATTCCCCCCGTTACGTCAGATCCGGGAGTTTCGGGGTGTGAGCAGTCCTGGAACCGCGAGAGAGAATCCGACGTCGGTGAGGCCCCGGCACAGAGAGTGATGCTATCTTTGGCACACAACACCCATGATACAATCTAACACACATGGCATGGCAAAACATTGGTTTAGGTGGGATCCCGACGCTCCGGGTCCCCTCTCCGGAGATACACTAGCCCCGGTGTAGAAAAAGACGGAACCGTCTAGCCCCCTCTGCGTGAGCCGGAAGTGGGTAGCAAAGTGGAACTAGTTGCTTGGTTGTGTCATGTTAGTCCCAAGGACACCCTTGACAATGGTAGGGCCCACCTACTTGCAAGATTCCCCCGTTACGTCAGATCCGGGAGTTTCGGGGTGTGAGCAGTCCTGGAACCCGCGAGAGAGAATCCGACGTCGGTGAGGCCCCGGCACAGAGAGTGATGGTATCTTTGGCACAACACCCATGATACAATCTAACACACATGGCATGGCAAAACATTGGTTTAGGTGGGATCCCGACGCTCCGGGTCCCCTCTCCGGAGATACACTAGCCCCGGTGTAGAAAAAGACGGAACCGGCGTCTAGCCCCCTCTGCGTGAGCCGGAAGTGGGTAGCAAAGTGGAACTAGTTGCTTGGTTGTGTCATGTTAGTCCCAAGGAACACCCTTGACAATGGTAGGGCCCACCTACTTGCAAGATTCCCCCCGTTACGTCAGATCCGGGAGTTTCGGGGTGTGAGCAGTCCTGGAACCCGCGAGAGAGAATCCGACGTCGGTGAGGCCCCGGCACAGAGAGTGATGCTATCTTTGGCACACAACACCCATGATACAATCTAGCACACATGGCATGGCAAAACATTGGTTTAGGTGGGATCCCGACGCTCCGGGTCCCCTCTCCGGAGATACACTAGCCCCGGTGTAGAAAAAGACGGAACCTGCGTCTAGCCCCCTCTGCGTGAGCCGGAAGTGGGTAGCAAAGTGGAACTAGTTGCTTGGTTGTGTCATGTTAGTCCCAAGGAACACCCTTGACAATGGTAGGGCCCACCTACTTGCAAGATTCCCCCCGTTACGTCAGATCCGGGAGTTTCGGGGTGTGAGCAGTCCTGGAACCCGCGAGAGAGAATCCGACGTCGGTGAGGCCCCGGCACAGAGAGTGATGGTATCTTTGGCACCCAACACCCATGATACAATCTAACACACATGGCATGGCAAAACATTGGTTTAGGTGGGATCCCGACGCTCCGGGTCCCCTCTCCGGAGATACACTAGCCCCGGTGTAGAAAAAGACGGAACCGGCGTCTAGCCCCCTCTGCGTGAGCCGGAAGTGGGTAGCAAAGTGGAACTAGTTGCTTGGTTGTGTCATGTTAGTCCCAAGGAACACCCTTGACAATGGTAGGGCCCACCTACTTGCAAGATTCCCCCCGTTACGTCAGATCCGGGAGTTTCGGGGTGTGAGCAGTCCTGGAACCCGCGAGAGAGAATCCGACGTCGGTGAGGCCCCGGCACAGAGAGTGATGCTATCTTTGGCACACAACACCCATGATACAATCTAGCACACATGGCATGGCAAAACATTGGTTTAGGTGGGATCCCGACGCTCCGGGTCCCCTCTCCGGAGATACACTAGCCCCGGTGTAGAAAAAGACGGAACCTGCGTCTAGCCCCCTCTGCGTGAGCCGGAAGTGGGTAGCAAAGTGGAACTAGTTGCTTGGTTGTGTCATGTTAGTCCCAAGGAACACCCTTGACAATGGTAGGGCCCACCTACTTGCAAGATTCCCCCCGTTACGTCAGATCCGGGAGTTTCGGGGTGTGAGCAGTCCTGGAACCCGCGAGAGAGAATCCGACGTCGGTGAGGCCCCGGCACAGAGAGTGATGGTATCTTTGGCACACAACACCCATGATACAATCTAGCACACATGGCATGGCAAAACATTGGTTTAGGTGGGATCCCGACGCTCCGGGTCCCCTCTCCGGAGATACACTAGCCCCGGTGTAGAAAAAGACGGAACCGGCGTCTAGCCCCCTCTGCGTGAGCCGGAAGTGGGTAGCAAAGTGGAACTAGTTGCTTGGTTGTGTCATGTTAGTCCCAAGGACACCCTTGACAATGGTAGGGCCCACCTACTTGCAAGATTCCCCCCGTTACGTCAGATCCGGGAGTTTCGGGGTGTGAGCAGTCCTGGAACCCGCGAGAGAGAATCCGACGTCGGTGAGGCCCCGGCACAGAGAGTGATGTATCTTTGGCACACAACACCCATGATACAATCTAAGCACACATGGCATGGCAAAACATTGGTTTAGGTGGGATCCCGACGCTCCGGGTCCCCTCTCCGGAGATACACTAGCCCCGGTGTAGAAAAAGACGGAACCTGCGTCTAGCCCCCTCTGCGTGAGCCGGAAGTGGGTAGCAAAGTGGAACTAGTTGCTTGGTTGTGTCATGTTAGTCCCAAGGACACCCTTGACAATGGTAGGGCCCACCTACTTGCAAGATTCCCCCCGTTACGTCAGATCCGGGAGTTTCGGGGTGTGAGCAGTCCTGGAACCCGCGAGAGAGAATCCGACGTCGGTGAGGCCCCGGCACAGAGAGTGATGCTATCTTTGGCACACAACACCCATGATACAATCTAGCACACATGGCATGGCAAAACATTGGTTTAGGTGGGATCCCGACGCTCCGGGTCCCCTCTCCGGAGATACACTAGCCCCGGTGTAGAAAAAGACGGAACCGGCGTCTAGCCCCCTCTGCGTGAGCCGGAAGTGGGTAGCAAAGTGGAACTAGTTGCTTGGTTGTGTCATGTTAGTCCCAAGGACACCCTTGACAATGGTAGGGCCCACCTACTTGCAAGATTCCCCCCGTTACGTCAGATCCGGGAGTTTCGGGGTGTGAGCAGTCCTGGAACCCGCGAGAGAGAATCCGACGTCGGTGAGGCCCCGGCACAGAGAGTGATGCTATCTTTGGCACACAACACCCATGATACAATCTAACACACATGGCATGGCAAAACATTGGTTTAGGTGGGATCCCGACGCTCCGGGTCCCCTCTCCGGAGATACACTAGCCCCGGTGTAGAAAAAGACGGAACCGGCGTCTAGCCCCCTCTGCGTGAGCCGGAAGTGGGTAGCAAAGTGGAACTAGTTGCTTGGTTGTGTCATGTTAGTCCCAAGGAACACCCTTGACAATGGTAGGGCCCACCTACTTGCAAGATTCCCCCCGTTACGTCAGATCCGGGAGTTTCGGGGTGTGAGCAGTCCTGGAACCGCGAGAGAGAATCCGACGTCGGTGAGGCCCCGGCACAGAGAGTGATGGTATCTTTGGCACCCAACACCCATGATACAATCTAGCACACATGGCATGGCAAAACATTGGTTTAGGTGGGATCCCGACGCTCCGGGTCCCCTCTCCGGAGATACACTAGCCCCGGTGTAGAAAAAGACGGAACCTGCGTCTAGCCCCCTCTGCGTGAGCCGGAAGTGGGTAGCAAAGTGGAACTAGTTGCTTGGTTGTGTCATGTTAGTCCCAAGGACACCCTTGACAATGGTAGGGCCCACCTACTTGCAAGATTCCCCCCGTTACGTCAGATCCGGGAGTTTCGGGGTGTGAGCAGTCCTGGAACCCGCGAGAGAGAATCCGACGTCGGTGAGGCCCCGGCACAGAGAGTGATGCTATCTTTGGCACACAACACCCATGATACAATCTAACACACATGGCATGGCAAAACATTGGTTTAGGTGGGATCCCGACGCTCCGGGTCCCCTCTCCGGAGATACACTAGCCCCGGTGTAGAAAAAGACGGAACCTGCGTCTAGCCCCCTCTGCGTGAGCCGGAAGTGGGTAGCAAAGTGGAACTAGTTGCTTGGTTGTGTCATGTTAGTCCCAAGGCACCCTTGACAATGGTAGGGCCCACCTACTTGCAAGATTCCCCCCGTTACGTCAGATCCGGGAGTTTCGGGGTGTGAGCAGTCCTGGAACCGCGAGAGAGAGAATCCGACGTCGGTGAGGCCCCGGCACAGAGAGTGATGTATCTTTGGCACACAACACCCATGATACAATCTAACACACATGGCATGGCAAACATTGGTTTAGGTGGGATCCCGACGCTCCGGGTCCCCTCTCCGGAGATACACTAGCCCCGGTGTAGAAAAAGACGGAACCGGCGTCTAGCCCCCTGCGTGAGCCGGAAGTGGGTAGCAAAGTGGAACTAGTTGCTTGGTTGTGTCATGTTAGTCCCAAGGACACCCTTGACAATGGTAGGGCCCACCTACTTGCAAGATTCCCCCCGTTACGTCAGATCCGGGAGTTTCGGGGTGTGAGCAGTCCTGGAACCCGCGAGAGAGAATCCGACGTCGGTGAGGCCCCGGCACAGAGAGTGATGGTATCTTTGGCACACAACACCCATGATACAATCTAACACACATGGCATGGCAAAACATTGGTTTAGGTGGGATCCCGACGCTCCGGGTCCCCTCTCCGGAGATACACTAGCCCCGGTGTAGAAAAAGACGGAACCGGCGTCTAGCCCCTCTGCGTGAGCCGGAAGTGGGTAGCAAAGTGGAACTAGTTGCTTGGTTGTGTCATGTTAGTCCCAAGGAACACCCTTGACAATGGTAGGGCCCACCTACTTGCAAGATTCCCCCCGTTACGTCAGATCCGGGAGTTTCGGGGTGTGAGCAGTCCTGGAACCCGCGAGAGAGAATCCGACGTCGGTGAGGCCCCGGCACAGAGAGTGATGGTATCTTTGGCAAACACCCATGATACAATCTACACACATGGCATGGCAAAACATTGGTTTAGGTGGGATCCCGACGCTCCGGGTCCCCTCTCCGGAGATACACTAGCCCCGGTGTAGAAAAAGACGGAACCGCGTCTAGCCCCCTCTGCGTGAGCCGGAAGTGGGTAGCAAAGTGGAACTAGTTGCTTGGTTGTGTCATGTTAGTCCCAAGGAACACCCTTGACAATGGTAGGGCCCACCTACTTGCAAGATTCCCCCGTTACGTCAGATCCGGGAGTTTCGGGGTGTGAGCAGTCCTGGAACCCGCGAGAGAGAATCCGACGTCGGTGAGGCCCCGGCACAGAGAGTGATGGTATCTTTGGCACACAACACCCATGATACAATCTAGCACACATGGCATGGCAAAAACATTGGTTTAGGTGGGATCCCGACGCTCCGGGTCCCCTCTCCGGAGATACACTAGCCCCGGTGTAGAAAAAGACGGAACCTGCGTCTAGCCCCCTCTGCGTGAGCCGGAAGTGGGTAGCAAAGTGGAACTAGTTGCTTGGTTGTGTCATGTTAGTCCCAAGGACACCCTTGACAATGGTAGGGCCCACCTACTTGCAAGATTCCCCCGTTACGTCAGATCCGGGAGTTTCGGGGTGTGAGCAGTCCTGGAACCGCGAGAGAGAATCCGACGTCGGTGAGGCCCCGGCACAGAGAGTGATGCTATCTTTGGCACACAACACCCATGATACAATCTAACACACATGGCATGGCAAAACATTGGTTTAGGTGGGATCCCGACGCTCCGGGTCCCCTCTCCGGAGATACACTAGCCCCGGTGTAGAAAAAGACGGAACCGGCGTCTAGCCCCCTCTGCGTGAGCCGGAAGTGGGTAGCAAAGTGGAACTAGTTGCTTGGTTGTGTCATGTTAGTCCCAAGGAACACCCTTGACAATGGTAGGGCCCACCTACTTGCAAGATTCCCCCCGTTACGTCAGATCCGGGAGTTTCGGGGTGTGAGCAGTCCTGGAACCCGCGAGAGAGAATCCGACGTCGGTGAGGCCCCGGCACAGAGAGTGATGGTATCTTTGGCACACAACACCCATGATACAATCTAACACACATGGCATGGCAAAACATTGGTTTAGGTGGGATCCCGACGCTCCGGGTCCCCTCTCCGGAGATACACTAGCCCCGGTGTAGAAAAAGACGGAACCTGCGTCTAGCCCCCTCTGCGTGAGCCGGAAGTGGGTAGCAAAGTGGAACTAGTTGCTTGGTTGTGTCATGTTAGTCCCAAGGAACACCCTTGACAATGGTAGGGCCCACCTACTTGCAAGATTCCCCCCGTTACGTCAGATCCGGGAGTTTCGGGGTGTGAGCAGTCCTGGAACCCGCGAGAGAGAATCCGACGTCGGTGAGGCCCCGGCACAGAGAGTGATGGTATCTTTGGCACACAACACCCATGATACAATCTAGCACACATGGCATGGCAAAACATTGGTTTAGGTGGGATCCCGACGCTCCGGGTCCCCTCTCCGGAGATACACTAGCCCCGGTGTAGAAAAAGACGGAACCTGCGTCTAGCCCCCTCTGCGTGAGCCGGAAGTGGGTAGCAAAGTGGAACTAGTTGCTTGGTTGTGTCATGTTAGTCCCAAGGACACCCTTGACAATGGTAGGGCCCACCTACTTGCAAGATTCCCCCGTTACGTCAGATCCGGGAGTTTCGGGGTGTGAGCAGTCCTGGAACCCGCGAGAGAGAATCCGACGTCGGTGAGGCCCCGGCACAGAGAGTGATGTATCTTTGGCACACAACACCCATGATACAATCTAACACACATGGCATGGCAAAACATTGGTTTAGGTGGGATCCCGACGCTCCGGGTCCCCTCTCCGGAGATACACTAGCCCCGGTGTAGAAAAAGACGGAACCGGCGTCTAGCCCCCTCTGCGTGAGCCGGAAGTGGGTAGCAAAGTGGAACTAGTTGCTTGGTTGTGTCATGTTAGTCCCAAGGAACACCCTTGACAATGGTAGGGCCCACCTACTTGCAAGATTCCCCCCGTTACGTCAGATCCGGGAGTTTCGGGGTGTGAGCAGTCCTGGAACCCGCGAGAGAGAATCCGACGTCGGTGAGGCCCGGCACAGAGAGTGATGGTATCTTTGGCACCCAACACCCATGATACAATCTAACACATGGCATGGCAAAACATTGGTTTAGGTGGGATCCCGACGCTCCGGGTCCCCTCTCCGGAGATACACTAGCCCCGGTGTAGAAAAAGACGGAACCTGCGTCTAGCCCCCTCTGCGTGAGCCGGAAGTGGGTAGCAAAGTGGAACTAGTTGCTTGGTTGTGTCATGTTAGTCCCAAGGAACACCCTTGACAATGGTAGGGCCCACCTACTTGCAAGATTCCCCCCGTTACGTCAGATCCGGGAGTTTCGGGGTGTGAGCAGTCCTGGAACCCGCGAGAGAGAATCCGACGTCGGTGAGGCCCCGGCACAGAGAGTGATGGTATCTTTGGCACAACACCCATGATACAATCTAGCACACATGGCATGGCAAAACATTGGTTTAGGTGGGATCCCGACGCTCCGGGTCCCCTCTCCGGAGATACACTAGCCCCGGTGTAGAAAAAGACGGAACCGGCGTCTAGCCCCCTCTGCGTGAGCCGGAAGTGGGTAGCAAAGTGGAACTAGTTGCTTGGTTGTGTCATGTTAGTCCCAAGGAACACCCTTGACAATGGTAGGGCCCACCTACTTGCAAGATTCCCCCCGTTACGTCAGATCCGGGAGTTTCGGGGTGTGAGCAGTCCTGGAACCGCGAGAGAGAGAATCCGACGTCGGTGAGGCCCCGGCACAGAGAGTGATGCTATCTTTGGCACACAACACCCATGATACAATCTAGCACACATGGCATGGCAAAACATTGGTTTAGGTGGGATCCCGACGCTCCGGGTCCCCTCTCCGGAGATACACTAGCCCCGGTGTAGAAAAAGACGGAACCGGCGTCTAGCCCCCTCTGCGTGAGCCGGAAGTGGGTAGCAAAGTGGAACTAGTTGCTTGGTTGTGTCATGTTAGTCCCAAGGGACACCCTTGACAATGGTAGGGCCCACCTACTTGCAAGATTCCCCCCGTTACGTCAGATCCGGGAGTTTCGGGGTGTGAGCAGTCCTGGAACCCGCGAGAGAGAATCCGACGTCGGTGAGGCCCCGGCACAGAGAGTGATGGTATCTTTGGCACACAACACCCATGATACAATCTACACACATGGCATGGCAAAACATTGGTTTAGGTGGGATCCCGACGCTCCGGGTCCCCTCTCCGGAGATACACTAGCCCCGGTGTAGAAAAAGACGGAACCTGCGTCTAGCCCCCTCTGCGTGAGCCGGAAGTGGGTAGCAAAGTGGAACTAGTTGCTTGGTTGTGTCATGTTAGTCCCAAGGAACACCCTTGACAATGGTAGGGCCCACCTACTTGCAAGATTCCCCCCGTTACGTCAGATCCGGGAGTTTCGGGGTGTGAGCAGTCCTGGAACCCAGAGAGAGAATCCGACGTCGGTGAGGCCCCGGCACAGAGAGTGATGCTATCTTTGGCACACAACACCCATGATACAATCTAGCACACATGGCATGGCAAAACATTGGTTTAGGTGGGATCCCGACGCTCCGGGTCCCCTCTCCGGAGATACACTAGCCCCGGTGTAGAAAAAGACGGAACCGGCGTCTAGCCCCCTCTGCGTGAGCCGGAAGTGGGTAGCAAAGTGGAACTAGTTGCTTGGTTGTGTCATGTTAGTCCCAAGGAACACCCTTGACAATGGTAGGGCCCACCTACTTGCAAGATTCCCCCGTTACGTCAGATCCGGGAGTTTCGGGGTGTGAGCAGTCCTGGAACCCGCGAGAGAGAATCCGACGTCGGTGAGGCCCCGGCACAGAGAGTGATGCTATCTTTGGCACCAACACCCATGATACAATCTAGCACACATGGCATGGCAAAACATTGGTTTAGGTGGGATCCCGACGCTCCGGGTCCCCTCTCCGGAGATACACTAGCCCCGGTGTAGAAAAAGACGGAACCGGCGTCTAGCCCCCTCTGCGTGAGCCGGAAGTGGGTAGCAAAGTGGAACTAGTTGCTTGGTTGTGTCATGTTAGTCCCAAGGAACACCCTTGACAATGGTAGGGCCCACCTACTTGCAAGATTCCCCCCGTTACGTCAGATCCGGGAGTTTCGGGGTGTGAGCAGTCCTGGAACCCGAGAGAGAATCCGACGTCGGTGAGGCCCCGGCACAGAGAGTGATGGTATCTTTGGCACACAACACCCATGATACAATAGCACACATGGCATGGCAAAACATTGGTTTAGGTGGGATCCCGACGCTCCGGGTCCCCTCTCCGGAGATACACTAGCCCCGGTGTAGAAAAAGACGGAACCGGCGTCTAGCCCCCTCTGCGTGAGCCGGAAGTGGGTAGCAAAGTGGAACTAGTTGCTTGGTTGTGTCATGTTAGTCCCAAGGAACACCCTTGACAATGGTAGGGCCCACCTACTTGCAAGATTCCCCCGTTACGTCAGATCCGGGAGTTTCGGGGTGTGAGCAGTCCTGGAACCCGCGAGAGAGAATCCGACGTCGGTGAGGCCCCGGCACAGAGAGTGATGTATCTTTGGCACACAACACCCATGATACAATCTAACACACATGGCATGGCAAAACATTGGTTTAGGTGGGATCCCGACGCTCCGGGTCCCCTCTCCGGAGATACACTAGCCCCGGTGTAGAAAAAGACGGAACCGGCGTCTAGCCCCCTCTGCGTGAGCCGGAAGTGGGTAGCAAAGTGGAACTAGTTGCTTGGTTGTGTCATGTTAGTCCCAAGGAACACCCTTGACAATGGTAGGGCCCACCTACTTGCAAGATTCCCCCCGTTACGTCAGATCCGGGAGTTTCGGGGTGTGAGCAGTCCTGGAACCGCGAGAGAGAATCCGACGTCGGTGAGGCCCCGGCACAGAGAGTGATGTATCTTTGGCACCCAACACCCATGATACAATCTAACACACATGGCATGGCAAAACATTGGTTTAGGTGGGATCCCGACGCTCCGGGTCCCCTCTCCGGAGATACACTAGCCCCGGTGTAGAAAAAGACGGAACCGGCGTCTAGCCCCCTCTGCGTGAGCCGGAAGTGGGTAGCAAAGTGGAACTAGTTGCTTGGTTGTGTCATGTTAGTCCCAAGGACACCCTTGACAATGGTAGGGCCCACCTACTTGCAAGATTCCCCCCGTTACGTCAGATCCGGGAGTTTCGGGGTGTGAGCAGTCCTGGAACCCGCGAGAGAGAATCCGACGTCGGTGAGGCCCCGGCACAGAGAGTGATGGTATCTTTGGCACACAACACCCATGATACAATCTAACACACATGGCATGGCAAAACATTGGTTTAGGTGGGATCCCGACGCTCCGGGTCCCCTCTCCGGAGATACACTAGCCCCGGTGTAGAAAAAGACGGAACCTGCGTCTAGCCCCCTCTGCGTGAGCCGGAAGTGGGTAGCAAAGTGGAACTAGTTGCTTGGTTGTGTCATGTTAGTCCCAAGGAACACCCTTGACAATGGTAGGGCCCACCTACTTGCAAGATTCCCCCCGTTACGTCAGATCCGGGAGTTTCGGGGTGTGAGCAGTCCTGGAACCCGCGAGAGAGAATCCGACGTCGGTGAGGCCCCGGCACAGAGAGTGATGGTATCTTTGGCACACAACACCCATGATACAATCTAACACACATGGCATGGCAAAACATTGGTTTAGGTGGGATCCCGACGCTCCGGGTCCCCTCTCCGGAGATACACTAGCCCCGGTGTAGAAAAAGACGGAACCGGCGTCTAGCCCCCTCTGCGTGAGCCGGAAGTGGGTAGCAAAGTGGAACTAGTTGCTTGGTTGTGTCATGTTAGTCCCAAGGAACACCCTTGACAATGGTAGGGCCCACCTACTTGCAAGATTCCCCCCGTTACGTCAGATCCGGGAGTTTCGGGGTGTGAGCAGTCCTGGAACCCGCGAGAGAGAATCCGACGTCGGTGAGGCCCCGGCACAGAGAGTGATGGTATCTTTGGCACACAACACCATGATACAATCTAACACACATGGCATGGCAAAACATTGGTTTAGGTGGGATCCCGACGCTCCGGGTCCCCTCTCCGGAGATACACTAGCCCCGGTGTAGAAAAAGACGGAACCTGCGTCTAGCCCCCTCTGCGTGAGCCGGAAGTGGGTAGCAAAGTGGAACTAGTTGCTTGGTTGTGTCATGTTAGTCCCAAGGAACACCCTTGACAATG